>JARKIB010000027.1:600000-828172 GCA_029378385.1 Mycena metata | reverse complement strand
AGGAATTATAAAGCTAAAATTCGAAGGTACGGTACCAGAGCGAAACGGTGAACCCAAGATAGACACGCACCATTGTAAACAAGATCTTTAGTCCAATAGAAGAGGATCAGCGGACCAATAATTTCAGCGACGGCTTCCTGTCCGGTTGGGAACATCAGAAAAATGCTGGTAATTGAGTCGACACGCACTCACCCTCGGGGAAGGCCCCAGGTAGGGCCCTCTACCACCATAATTTCGCGGGGATGGCGCTGAACTCCGTGCAAGGTAAACGGTATTCTGAGCGGGAAAATCCGAGGCGCCACGATGGCAATGATGCTGAGGAGATATTAAATCCTGCAAGTAAGGATACAGACATGCTAAACGTCAGCGCCGAGCACAAAGAGTATACGCGCGGCCGGAGAGTCGGTGCATTCCGAGGCGCAGGGCGGTGGAAGGACTGTACAGAGAAAATGTTGGGAAACGGTGAAGATGAGAACATGCACACTGCCGCGGGATGGTATCGATATTTTCCGTTAACTGCACTCCTGCGCACGACAAGACGCAAGACGCTCTCCATGTGGGATCGAGTGTGGGAATTACTTACGAGGCAAGTGAACCGACGTCGTCGGATTGCGTCGTGGGGCGCAGCAGGATATTAACCGAGTTTCACTTTCAGGGCATGGAGGAAAGAAGGCCCAGGCAGGCAGCGGAAGAAGGAGATAGCCACGTCGGTAAACCGCAGGCTCTTTTCTTTTTCGCGGTACCACGCGGGATCCTCGAACGGCGTTCTTCGGTTCGTTGAGGTGTATGTGTACAGCAAAAGTAGACGAACGAAGACCAGTTGGTAGCAGGAGGAAAGAAGTAAGTGGCGGTGTTTGACTAGTTCCGCCGTCTAATATGAATGCCGTTACGCTCCCTTGCGCGGCGCCGTTCAACCTGGTTCCTCCCATCATCCCGCGGCTTTGGTCATAGGAATCAGACTCGTCTGCATATCTTCAAGCGACGACTCTTGAAAGTTTAAACCCCAGCGACGAAATTCCCACCAGCCCTTGTAAGTTGTTGTTCGATTGGCTGGCTTCTTCTCTTGTACATGTGTGTCTCCTCAAACCAAGAGAAATTTTACCACTTGCTGGCGCTCCTCCTCTGCTTGAACTACCTTAACGATGGCCGACTCCTACATTTCCCTCTTCCAGCTTTGCACCGGGCACTACCGCCATGGCTTCAAATATGGACTCGAATTATAATCGCCGAGAAAAGTTGCAGAGAAACTGACCTATAATTCAATCCCACAAAGGACCGTTGGTACCGATGGTCCCTCCAATTCTCGGCATTTCAGCACAAATTCCGTGTTCGACTCCGGATCGACGCATAGTGTATCTTCGCTATTTCCCCCTTGTCGCAGATGCTAGTACCCAGGGCCAGACCTCGAGGTCAGTATCTTTTATCTTCAACCGCATGCGAGAGGCTCGTAGGACAGATCTGAGGACTACTGCGGCAATGTGGCAAAGCAGAGCGGCTGAGAGGGCCAACGGCGGACTTCAACATTTGAGTATGGCGTATAATTGAGAGAAGCCTAGAAGGGTCCCTTGCAGTCCGGGCGGAGACGCTTTCGGAGTCCGAGCAAGCGGCCTGGGTAGGGGTGGGAAACACATTCCGTATATAGAAGGTGGTTCAATTTTCGAATGCCGAGTTCCCTTTGGCTGGAAGTAGCGCTACCTCCACCACTAGTCTAGTCGAGTATAGTGCTAGCACTCCCCTGGGACCTGAAAGCGCCACTAGGAACTCGAACTATCCTCCCCGAGCTTCCCCGTTCCCCGAACGTGTTAGCTAATTTCCGTGTGAAGGTGTCATCCGGCTGCTTTTAAGTTTCCTAAACGAGCTTAAGGAAGCGAACGTAACTTCAGCTTCCATTGAGCCTCCGCCATGCATTGTGCCTCGTACTAATTGCTAGCGTCCCTAGGTCCCTGAAATTTACCACCCAGGGTCGGAAAACTTGAAGTGAATTACCAGAACCACTCATCCAAAGTACGCTATATTCACCCCTAAACGCTCCGCCTAGCACACCCTCTGCGATGCCGTTCGGCGGAGGGCGGACCAGATTACGTGATTTCAAAAACATATAAAACAAGATGGCCTTGAACATCGGAAGCCCATCAACGATGTTTGCCCCAACTGCATTGGCGATTCTAGCGTTCTTCGGCGGTGTCGGCTTTTCCAAAGTGTACGAGGATATCGCAAACCTTCCTAGTCTCAAGTATGATTTCGTTATCGTTGGAGGTAAGTATGTCTATGCAATTTACTATTGTTTTCTGAAATCGAGGCTATTTTAGGAGGAACAGCAGGCAATGTCATTGCAAGCCGCTTGACGGAGAACCCACATGTCTCTGTGCTTGTACTTGAAGCTGGGCCGACGTGAGCGTCCTTCGACTTGTCCGATACATCACTAACAATGAACAGAAACCAAGGGGTTCTCGACGCGCAAGTCCCGTTCTTGTCAAACGGAGTCTCGGACACAGGTAGCCCCTACAGCTGGAGTACGTCTTAATTTAAAAGACTGAACATAATGTGGTAGTTAATGAAACGCAGACTACACGACAATACCTCAGGCGGGAGCCGACAACCACTCGTTCGCCGCGCTACGAGGTGAGTCTAAAGAGTGTCATGCCATGGAGCGCGGTTGAATAAGGTGCTTCAGGGTACATACTCGGAGGATGCAGCTCGCACAGTACGGATTTGATTTCAAAATACCGAAATGTTAATTAATGGAGGAAAGATGGCTTTGCATACACCCGAGGCGCCGCCGCAGATTTCGACAGGTATGCGCAAATGACGGGAGATGAAGGGTGGTCGTGGAATAAGATATTCCCTTATTTTCTCAAGGTATGCCTTTAAATGAAGCAACTTTTGCATTTTTTATGACACGCCTCCGTAGAACGAAAGGTGGTCAGCTCCAGCGGATAATCACAATACACAAGGGCCAATTTAACCCCGCCATCCATGGCACAAAGGGCCCTATCTCGGTCAGCCTCCTCGGCTATCCCTGGCCAGAGTTCGCGCAGCATGTAATCCAAACGACGAAGGAGCTTCCAGACGATTTTCCCTTTAATTTGGACATGAACTCTGGGAAACCACTGGGAATCGGTATAATCTCCAATTCATCGCTCATATTAAATATCTGAGGGCAAGCTTAGGCTGGCTGCAATTCACCATTGGTCACGGAGAACGCTCTTCCTCGGCGACGGGATATCTGACGCCAGGAGTTATTCAGCGACCCAATCTTGATGTATTGCTGCATGCGCAAGCGTCCAAGCTCGTCAATCCTACACAAAGCAAAGTGTCACCGAATGAGCCTGTAACCTTTCAAGGGGTACAATTTCGCTATGGTGCGTTCAGGTCCCTCGCCGGATTCATACTTCTCCTAATTGGGCTTGCAGGGACATCGCTCTTCGTGGCGAAAGCTTCAAAGGAGATTATTCTTTCTGCGGGAACGATCGGCACTCCACAGATTTTGTTGAACTCTGGAATTGGAGATCGCACCGCCCTGCAAGCACTGGGAATACCGACGGTACTGAACCTGCCGAGCGTTGGGAAGAACATGTCTGAACACCCATACTCTGGAGTGAGCTGGGCATCAAACGTTCGAGTCTATCACGCAGAACGCCACCCGGTATAACGAGGCGTTCGCGGAGTGGAACAGGTCGCACACAGGGCCATTTGTGGACGCGGGAGGGCCTGGAACACACGCAGGCTGGCTCCGCCTCAAGGCGGACTCTCCTCTGTTCAAGATACACCCCGACCCGTCGCCTGGCCCAAGTGCACCACATTTTGAAATGTTGTTTCAAGTTCGTTGGATAGTCCGAAAGCACTATTGCGTTAATTTCCCTCTTCTTGCAGCCATATAACCCAACTGGAACGCGGCCAGGACACTTTATTAGTCTCGTTGCGGCGATGGTTAGCCCCGTCAGTCGTGCGCCCCGTTTTTACATCTTCTCTGGTTCGATTAAATGTTGACGCACCTGCAGGCGGCTCAGTGACCCTGAGCAGTAGCGACCCTTTTGCCGCACCAGTCATCGATCTCGGGTTGCTATCCAACGAATTCGACGCACTTGCATTGGCAGAAGGCCTCAAGCTCGCTCTCAAGTTTACCAGCGCGCCGAACTGGAAGGGCTATCTTGGCGCGCCGACGGTTGACCTGGCGGCAATGAGCCCTGCGGAGCTGACGGCCTACGTCCGCGCCAATTCGGGGCCGGGGTATCACATTGTTGGGACGGCTGGTATGTCGCCGCGAGGGGCAAGATATGGGGTTGTGGATCCCGATCTCAAGGTCAAGGGTATTGCTGGGTTGCGTGTTATTGACGCATCTGTGGTGGTAAGGATCATTTTGTCCGGATGGAAAAGTCGCAACACTGACGAACTGTAGCCAATCGTGCCCGGGGCACACACACAAGCCGTCACTTATGTTGTGGCGGAGCGGGGTGCGGACCTGGTGAAGCAGGCGTGGAACTGATAAGGCATGTTGCGAATTTCAATTCGGGGAAAGGAAGTGTATTTTTTGATTTTTTAATGAACAACTCGGGCCTCGGCTTCTCATGTTTAGAGCGGTCCAGAATGGAGTTTGACTGGTTTGAATATTCGATTGTGTCAACATGCTTAAACATCAACAATTCCCACGGTTCAAAGTATTTCGGCCGATACGGCCGCAATGTGGTAGACTAGCGGCAACTTCAACTTCAAGTTCCGCCTTGAGTGAACAAACTACAACAAGACTGGACGGAAAATGAAACCTTATGGCCTGGTAGCTGGGTGGTTACGTGTTTGAACAGCTATCCCCGAGCAACAGGAATTTGAAAGCCTCAACGCCGAGTTAAATCCAACGTTCCCCGACGGTGAAGAAAAAAGTCAACTCAAGGGAGGGTGGTTCGAATCCACGCGAGGGCGCTCGCCGACAGGTACTCACTTTTTCCCCCTCGTCGGCCTGGTAAGATTTCCCTGATTGTACTCGCTTGCCATGGAAGGAGAAGGAGGAATTCCCAAGTTGAAATAACAGTAGCAAATTTTGAAGTTTGAGGCAAGTTTGAGGACTACGACGATGACTCTGCCAATGGGACCTAGGTGTTTCAAGCGGCGGTAAGTGCTCGGAAAAGCGAATGGAGGAGTTCCAAGAACCCTGATGGAACGCGCACGCAGCCACGCTGATGTCTGCTTGCGGCGCGAAGGAACTGGGATTAACCGTGGCTATATTCTGGTTGTCAAACGCCTTACCTGCACCAAAACTCAACGATACGCTGTTGCCGGCCGCAACTTATTCTCGCTTTATTAAGGAAGATAAAGAGATCCGACCCTCGTTTGAATTGGGATGATTTCCTCGGCTGTGGGCCTAGGGCTAGGTGCCGTTTCGTCCCTGAGGAGTAACACCTGAGGAGTAAACAGAGAAAAATTCTATAATCGGGCAGTTAATTTACTACAACTGTAATTCGAGCGGTGCGGGAATGTAAGGTCAATATACGAAGGTTAGAGAGGAAGATGCTCACCGAAGGTATGAACGCCGCCCGAGTCCGAGCACGGAGAGCCTCGGTTTGACACCAGTGGCAGTCAGAGCCGGAAGTCGAAGGCGTTTGATTTTGATGGATACATACATAGCGAGTCGCGCGCGGAATAGGTGCCGCGCAGGCAGGACGTTCTAACCACCGAAAGTCGACGGTACCGCGCGGGACTGGCCACTCGGCGAACGCGAGGGACGCCACGTGCGCGCACAATACACAACGTCCGGCCCCGCAATGGGAATAAACCTGCGCTGCATCATTGAGAGTAATGATGAAGGGGACAAGCGCACCAAATTCTCAGTTACCATCGAGGTCCCCCCTCTGTTTTTTCCTCGCCAAGCGTGAATTAACTCCTTGACTCTGGTGGACGGCTTGGTATTGTCGTCGCCGCTACGAGCGTACATACCGCTGTTCAGAAACATCTGTTTTTTTAAGTTGGGGTTAGATCGGTGGAGGAAGAGGGACGACGTAGCGCATGACCGAGATTCCAAGCCCTCCTTCTACAAACGACACGAATCTCACCTACGCGGCGAAGGACCTGGTTGCACTCGAGCCGTATGTCAGTCAAAAAGACTCGGTGAAGGTGACGGTGCGGGCGCTGTATACGCAAATGAGAATGGTACATTCAAGTCGAGAACATTGGCGGTTTGGCGGATGAAGCTGGGGAGCCCTGAGGCACGGCACCTGAGAACGACAGCCCGATCCCCGTTAGCAGCGACAGCTTTCGAGGGCCTGCTCAAATCGCGAAGGCCGAGGCGAGGTCGTGGAGCCCATGTTGAAGGTAGGTGGATGTTGAATCTGTGGCGCGTCAAGACGAGATGGGACGTGAAGTAGAGGAATCAAATAGGCGAGGATGCGCATGCAGCGCATAAGGTCACGGTGGAGACGCAGCATGCTCCCAGCGCGGGGTAGAAGGAAGTGGGATTGAAAGGAAAACGAGTTCTCCCACTCCGATCCTTCCTTTCTCCCGCGGCGCATGTTCCGAGGGCGGCAACCATGGCCCTGCGTGCGAGTCCTGGTCACAAGAGACAACTAATTCATTAGCTTTACTTAAGTTCTGAGGCAATTTCATCGCCAGTGCTACTTAATTTCCCAAGGTATTCAAGTTTTTATTACCATACTGCAGCTCACAGAATATTGTATTTTTTATTTGACTAGAACTTAAGTAGACAAGGGATATAACTAGAACTTAAGATGGGCCAACTTGAGATTTGAAAAAATAGTTGGGACTTCAGTTCTCGACGGAACTGAAGTACTCAAGTATCCATCGAGAACTCAAGTGTGGACAAAGCTTAAATCTCACCTCGCCTCAAATCTTCTTCGGTGAGTCGATTCAAGTGCTATAATCTACATGGTTTCAGTTTCGGGATGTATGTTAAAATAAATGAAAGTGTACCTTTGTTAATCCACACTGCAGATGTTTCAATTGCACCTATGATTCTTCTTGATCAGTATTTGTACAGCGACTCATTCAAATTGCCACTTGCCACTAACGGGAGTTGCAACCACACCAGGGACAGTCTAGTCTCTCGTAGACAGACACTACAACATACTGTACTATTACGACCATTGGTTCAGGTGACAGGTGACGGACCTTCGTGAACCAAACCAATTTGGCGTCGGTGACGGTGACATTGCAATTTTCGGGCTCAAATAGAGGCAAAAACTGTGAAAAAACCTCGGCCGGCGGGTGTCAAAGCCTGCCGTCCATCCATTTATGGTAATTTAAGCTGATTGCCGATCAATGAACCACTTACCCAGTGAACCTTTGTGGTGACGGGTGACAACCCATGAACCTTTGGTCGTAATAGTACAGTAATATGCTCGTACCTCGCATGTTGTAGTCTATTGATTAGGGTGATCAGTTGATCGCTAGCCATTTGACTTGCGCGCATCCTTCACTGCTTGCCTTCAGACCACCACCACTATTCAGCATGCCACTAGGATGTTTGCCACCAATCCATCCTCAAATCTTCTCCAGCAGCCCATGGACTCTTGTTATCATCTAGGTTTTCTGGTCCGTAATCACTCCCCTGTGTATTCAACCGTTGCTCGCCACATTTTGCAGGTGGCAATGTCGAAAATCCCACTTTTCTCAATGCCTGATGTCGAGGCAAGTATCATACGGCGACTCTTTACCTTTCGATCTAGGGTTGTCTTCTGTTCAGTGTTGTCATTTTGGGAGGGGCGTGCCAGATCGGCGGGAAATTTCTTAGAGTCTCGAGGTACGTCACGGGTGTTGGATTGATTTCCTGAAATATTACTGACATATTGCTAGCTCTCGCGCAATCACAATCGTTACGTCCGCCGACGAGTACTAGCCACAATTTTTTTCCTTTTGAATCTGATTACCTTTTGGATTTAGAGACGCAGAACTCAAGTCATCGGTGAGACTTGAGTAGTCGAAGGATTACTTAAGTGGTCAGTTGGAACTTGAGTTGTGGGGTAGGACTTGAGTTGCAGCGGAGAACTTAAGAGGTGGCTGGGACTCGAGTGATTTCAAGGTGGGGTACTATGGGTGTAGCGTGCATGAGGGTGGAAATCTAGTCCGGATGGAACTTAAGTTTTGCTGAGCAACCTCTTAAGTACTGCTGGCGATAAAATCAGCCCAAAACTTAAGTAAACCTAATTCTATTTCATCAAGAGAAGGCGGTAAGAAGGAAGCGCTGATGTCAAGTGATGCGCTGGAGGAACGCAGACGAGAGTATGGGGTGCGGCGCTGGGGGCGCGGACTTGAACGAAGCGCAGTGAGCCTCCTCGAATGAGGATGTGGATTAACTATGCATAATAAGGGAGGCGGTAAAAGCGGTGCAGCGCGGCGTGTGTGACCACTTTCGGCAATCACGGAGTCCTCTCCCTGAAGATGCCGTATACCCCCGCGTTGAAGCCCACGACGGAGATTCTGAATGCCTCGGGAAATTAAAACCCTGAGACCGGATATAGAGCGTGAAACAGTCACTCTCGATGCCCAAACCGCTATTTCTGTTGTTCACAAAAATTGAACCGTGGGAACCTTTCTTTCGATGGTGAAAATAATGCGGTTCGATGACTAGCCGTCTGGAAAGGTTAATGTGGCTATGTGTGCCGACTTTTAGTTTCGCATTGTTGTTTTAATCACACAGATATAGGCAATGGATCGGTGGAGCTCACATCTGTATATTGTGAGGTATGCTGCATTTTAGTAGCCTCTCGACGACTTGTATCACATATTCACTGGGATCAAATCCAAAAGAAGCAGCCACGCCTGCAAATATGTTGAGAAAGGTCCACCCTGGGGGAAAGAGCTTACAGTGTAAATCAGATATGAAACTCGGTCGTCCTTCCTGAACCGTAGTCGGTAGCTAGTCTCTTATAAACAGACGCTACAACTAAAAACTCGTACCTCGTTTGTTGTAGTCGGTAGCATGGAGTCAAGTTAATCCTTTTCTTATGATGCTACGTAAGACACGGTCTTTGAACGAACGGGCATTAAGTCGTAGCATTACTCAACGGCGGCACCATCTCGCCCACCGGTAGTCCGACATCGACGTCGAGTAAAGGTATTTCGTCCGGAATGGATCCCAACTCGAAAGTTGAAGAATTTGGAATCCGCTCACTCTCCGTGGCTTCTGCGCCGTCATTGGACTCTCCAGCATCCAAGTTTTTCTGTGCCTCGACATCGTCGGGTTGATGGGGATCTTCTCCTAAATTCACCAGACGCTCGCGGATGAACGCAACGATGCCGGCGGATTCAGAGCCGGGTAGACCGCCTTCGGTGTGAAGGGCCGGGAAGTCCTCATGCCATTGACGCTCGAGTCGCCGGCGCTGAAATATGTGGACTATTCCCAACGCGGAGAGTGGCCGTCGCCCTGTTAACAGTCAACACAGGATTGGGTGGTGCATCTCTCAGACTGACCTAGTGCAAAATATAGGATATTTGCCCCGAAGAATAGACTAAACGCGCCATTAAGGAATGTCCAAAGTCCACCGAATGTGGAAATGCCGTTGAGCACCGTTACATCGGCCGTGTCAATGAGACGTCTCGTGGGGTATGGCATGACCTGGATCAGGGTGAGTGTGACGACCGTGGGACCAACGGACCAAGGGTTCTGAAGGGTTGTAGTCCCATGATCTCTGGAGTAAATATCGTTACCCGGCGCTAGCGGCCGCGTCAGAGTTTTCCAGGTGTTTAGAGTCTCTAATGCAGCGGGACATACGTTGGAAACGCCCCACGTCACTGAAGAGATGACATCCCTTTGCGTCCAGGTGAAGGCTGCGCCTAGGTGTGATCCCGGAAACAGTGTAACACCACCGAGGACCGCCGTGCTCGGAAGAGTGCTAAGATCGGCCGGACCATTATGCAGCGGCGTGATCAAAATCGCAGTCCCAGGCGGAATCTGGAGGGATATAGAAATGTTCGCGAATTCAGGCCAGCCACAGGATCCTGAGATTTATTAGTTGGCACAGCCTGTACTGAATGTACTTGTGGTACCTGAGATGATACTTGTGCCTATATCTGAAGTTGTGTTGCAGGCACTGCCATCCTCTGTGAAGATGTACACTTGAACGTCGCTATATGGTACAGGAAAGGAACCATCTAGTGCAGTCTGCGCATAGTACTTCAATTGGGCACGCCATTATCACCAGAACCACTACACGCACCAATAACAATGTAACATCTCCGAAGGGAATTTGCAGGAGGGAAGTGTCGGAGAACGGACTCAGATACTGGGTGTAGACGTGGGGCGTCAACGGCTGGAATACGACGGTGTAAAATGCAAATGCGGGGAGTCCGAGAGCAATGCACCAGATGACAACAGCCCTCGCGAAGAGAATCGGTCGGAATTCCCCCCTAACTAAACAGTGAGCACAATTGAAATTATGTATTTTAGGTCCCACCTCACTAATGGCCGTGTCATGGAGCGGTTGAGGAATATCCTCAGTGGCGTGTAGGGTGGGTACACCGGACTACAGGACCCAAGGAATTCCACTTGCTGTCGAAATATCTTCTTGTCGGATTTCACAATTGTGGCGACACGGAACAGAGCGAGGATTGTGAGCCCGATCAGTTCTACGATGAACGTAATGCGGGAGAGCTGTGCTGGATGTACCAAGAAACCGTCAAGGTAAATTCCATCATCGAAATCGAGTAGATGCCGCCAGTAGACGGGGATAACGTAGGATATTCCTATTTTTTTTGTTCAGGTGAACCAGGTGGAAACATTCAACGAACGGAAATGACTCACCAGTTATTTCCAGCAAATTTAACACCAGATCTATGATCGCCAGACCGTTAAACGGCCATCGGAAGACGCTGACAGCGTTGTCCGATTATATTGCGAAGAAGCACCAAGCTGGAGCGGACGCACAACAAGATATGGTGAACGAGTATCAAACACAAAACTGCGGTTCCGAGCCAAACTTCAAGGAGAATCGAAAACCACTGTTCTAAGCCCACAGGACCCCAGATACCGAGAAGGATTGTGGTCCACACAATGAGAAGACGGAGGGACCAAACTCTGACGAGAGGGTTAAAGAGGAGGGGAGCTTGCAGGGATAATATATTGGCAGGGCGCCACATGACTTGGGGAATTCGAAAGCGGGATTAACTTCGGATACTGGCTCTGGCCCTTTAAGTGGGAAAGATTCAAGTAGAATCTCTGAGTAATAACACCTTAACTGAATCGCCTCCGAAACTCCCCCGAAACGAAGGATTGTTTGGAAGCCTTGGTGCTATTCCGGGACCAACATGTGTTTGCGGCATGTCACAGTATGGGGATTGCATGACAGCAGGAAACCTCGTCTCCTTCCCCGTCGGTGTGTCATGATTTGAATCCTAGGTCGTTGGCAGTCGTTGGCGCCATCGGCTAGTGTTCGCCCAAAGGGCAAAGGCCTTTGTCGGCCAAAGGCCTTTGGGGATCTCGGTCAAAATTTTGCCCTTTGCCTTGGATGGGGGGGTTTCAATCTTAGCAATCGCTGGGAGTACGTATGGTGCGGGTCACCTAGCTGCGGCTACCTGATGCTCGAGATCCGGGAGCATTTTCCGGGCCGAGATTTACCTAGATTTCTTATCCCTCTAGCCAAAATGTTTCTTTTCATCAGCTGAACAACTTGGCTAGAGGGATTTCCATTTAAGCCAAAACTGAGCGAGTAAAAAAATAGTTGTCCTGAAATTGGCCACTGGCGGGGAAAATAAAGGGAAATCTAGGTGATCGTGGCGGTGCTGGGGCAGTGCTCAGGCCCAATTTTTTTCTCCGGCCAATAGAGCTTATTGGCAAGTGCAAAAAAAATCGTTTTGTACGAACGCTGATTGGCTGCTCCACAAATTTCAGCCAATCAGAGCGAAAAATTTGTGGAGCAGCCAATTAGCGTTCGTACAAAACGATTTTTTTGCACTTGCCAATAAGCTCTACTACTGTACTATTATTTCGGCCAGCGGCCCCACGTCATATGCCAGGTTGACAACTGGTTGACAGCGATTCGAGCGGCAAACCGACTCTTTACAAAAGGGGCACTCGACGCAGGTCCCACCTTTCACGTAGTGTTGCCGCGAGCTGAGTTCGAGGGAGCTCGAGGTGGTCGGCAATCAAGCTTGGCGCAGCTCGAGGTGGAGCAAGTTCGCCTCGAGTTGGCTCGAGCTCATTACGTGAATTGTCCTTCCATGGAAACTTGCTGTCCCACGCCTGCGCAACACCGTCGACGAGCATCGTGTTAAGACCATACTAACACAAAATTTAGTCGAGATGGTTCAGAAGGTATCAAAATGTTTTGGAGATTTTTTCTGTGGTCTAAAAGACACAATTTCAGCGAGAAGAGGACAAACTCATTGAAGTTAAAGATCATTGAACTGTGGCGCAGAAAGTTGAATCTGTGGAAAGAAAGTCCTCTCAGGTTATTAGGGCCCTCCCCTCAAGGCAACCTCACATTTATACCCATGATTTTCTTGTCCGGTCTTCACGCCCCGTGTCGGTGGAAAGAATGAGTTGCCAGAAGACAGTGGAGGGCATTATTGGCTAATCTTGGGTGTTGTACAAGTCTAGTCCTTGTTCTGAATGTTGTCTCAGGTGCCTTGAATTTTATCTCTTGGTTTTGTGACGGGGGGAATTTCTCAAAGTACGCGCTTGTTGCGGAGGTAAATACTTGAAAAGGAAATGTCATTTGATGGAGCTCGAGTCAGCTCGAGTGGAGCTGAGCTTGCGTCAGCTCGAGGCACCCAATATGGTAAGGCTCCGAGTCGAGCTGGGAATCAGCTCGAGTTAACTCCACCTCGCGGCAACACTACTTTCACGATCGTGGCGACGTGGCGATGCGGAGTAGAGCGAGGATAGTCAACCCGGCCAGTTCTATGCCACAGAAAATATTAGGGATTGTGGCCAGAGGAATCCAGGATTGATAGAATTCCAAGAGGAGGATGTTGGGCAAGGTACCCTCGCACGAGATGACAACCATCACTTATTTTGCCTGGGTGAGCTCAATGAAGGCACTCAACGCAGGTATTGACTCACCAGTTATTTTAAGCAAATTCAGCAGGAGGTCTATGATAGCCAAACTTTTGAACCGCCGGGGGAAAATACTGAGAGCGTTGCCCTGTCGCATTCAAGCGGAGGGACCAGACTCTGACGATGGGATTGAAAAAAGGAGCCTGGAGAGTGGAGGCCAAGCGGCGCAACATAATGCGAGCCATGTGGGATGGATTTGGGCAGGATTTGGGGATCCAACATCGCCCTTTTACGACTCGGCAAGATTAGTATCGCACAGCGATACAGCTTTGAAAGATAGGCGCTTTGAAAGGACACGAAGAATGGTCATACACTGCAGTTGAGCACGGCTTCTTTAGACGCTCCCCAGCTTTATCGCCGCAGCCAGGCGTTCTGAGCTCTTGAATGCCACGCGGAACCTGCGCGGCTTGTACGCCCTGAAGAAGCGGCAAGGGCCGTCATGGCGGATTTGTGTCGGCGCTTGAAAATGGAGGAGGAGGGCCAACCTAAGTATAGGGATAAACGAGGATGAGAAGAGTGGCATCATCGTTCAAGCTGCCAAAAACACTGCGGTGTTGAGGCGCGGCCAAGTCACGGTCTTAGTCACCATGGTCGAAGTGGGATGCATTTGACGCCCATCGATAGCTGCGAACGGCATGTCGGAAATGTTTCGGGAGTATGTTGACTTGGCTTGGAAGACACGGGGTTGACCCGGCTTCGTTTGGGCTTTGGCCCAGAAGCCAGAAATTCTAAACCAGTGGAGAATTTTGAAGATTTCTCGCTTTGGCGGTAAGCCGGCGGGAGCCTACTAGTATGTAAGGCAAAGAGCTTTGGTCCTCCACACAGAATACGAGAAATATTAATGAGTGCCATCCATAGAGTTGAAGTTCACTTGAAACCCGGGATTGAGCGCCGCAGGGCTGAGCGCTGAAGCCTTGCTGAGGCTTCAATATGGCGAAGAGTCTGAGGAAGAAGTTGAGGGGAAGAAGCCAAGCAGATGCGGCCCCGGCCCGGAACTTGCCCGACTTCCGCTCCGACCACCATGCGCCCTTCAGCGGCGCGTCTGCTGAATATCCTCGTCCCCGTCAAGCGGTTCGTATACCGCCTTTGACCCCAGCACTGTCTAACCCTCTACAGCGCGGTGGACTATGCAGTCAAAATCCGCGTCAACCCGCAACAAACGGGCATTGACCTCAACGTCAAGCACTCCATGGTACGCGCGCACCCTTATTTATCCCTCCCACCACGGCGTATTGACACCAGGACTTCTCCAGAACCCCTTTGACGAAATCGGTGCGCCCAATTCAAAACCAAAAAATGGGAGAAGTGGTTACTGAAATAACCACGGCAGCGGTGGAAGAAGCCGTGCGCCTGCGCGAGCGCCTTAAAGACGCCGTCCAGTCCATAAAGGTCGTCACCATCGGGCCCCCAAAGGCCGCCGAGACCCTGCGCACCGCCCTCGCCATGGGTGCCGACGCGGCCATCCACGTCGAGCTCCCCGACACCGCCCCCGCGCCCGAGCCGCTTGGCGTCGCCAAGGCCCTGCGCGCGCTTGTTCAAAAGCAAAACGAGGAGGCGGAGGAAGGGGGCAAGATCGACCTGGTGATTCTAGGGAAGCAAGCGATCGACGACGACGCGGGGCAGACGGGGCAGATGCTCGCGGGGCTGCTGGGCTGGGGGCAGGCGACGTTCGCGAGCAAGGTCGACGTGGACCCCGCGACGAACGAGGCGGTCGTGATGCGCGAGATTGACGGTGGGTCGGAGGAGATACGGTGTCGGCTGCCGCTGGTGGTGACTACCGATCTGCGGTATGTACTCTCACTCTCTCTCCGTTAAATGCGTTCTGAGTTTGTGGGTGAATTGAATTTATTTTTCGCAGACTAAACGAACCGCGCTACGCCTCCCTCCCCAACATCATGAAAGCCAAGAAAAAGCCCCTCCAAAAACTCGCCCCCGCAGACCTCGGCGTCGACTTTACGCCCCTCCTCGAGACGCTCAAGGTCACGGAGCCCCCGACGCGCGTCGGCGGC
Organism: Mycena metata; assembly: GCA_029378385.1. NCBI lineage: Eukaryota > Fungi > Basidiomycota > Agaricomycetes > Agaricales > Mycenaceae > Mycena > Mycena metata. The sequence goes on along the minus strand of JARKIB010000027.1, from coordinate 813,163 downwards.
GGCAAGGTCGCCAACGTGGATGAGCTCGTCGCCAAGCTCAAGGAGGCGGGCTTCACCGCGGTGTAGGCTAGACCATCGTTCGACTAGAATCCTGCCAGGAAATAATAACTATTGTATCTATCCTCATGGACCCCCGCAATTCCAAAATACATGAATTAAACAACGCCCAGGGTGTGGAGAGTTTCTGGTTTCTTCTAATACACAAAATATGTGCTGCTTTACTGCTTTACAGCTATTGCTACGGGGTTTTGTTTTTGGACTGGACGGACGAACGAATGCGAGACGAAAACGAAAACAATATGTAGTAGGTAATGATGGATGCGAGAGTGAGAGTGAGTGCGACGACGAGGAACAAGAGAAAAGAAGAGACGATATGTAGAAGAGGAAAAAGAAGAGAAAAGGATAACTAGGGAAAGTGCGTGTGTGTACAGTGTATATTTATTTCCAAGGAGGTCGGTCTTTGTTGTTTGTGGTCACGCTCGAACGAGGACTCAATGTGCCGCCGTCGTCGCGGATGGTGGTGGTGGTGGTGCCGCCAGGTCCGTCGGTACGCCCTACAGTGTACAAGCAAACAAAAAATCAGCATTCAACTCTCGCAGAGGAAGAAGGAAGGGTAGATGGCCCCCAAACGCACCTTACTCCGACACGCCGGACAATTATTCCTCCCCGTCTCCAGCCAGCGGTCCACACACGTCTGGTGGAACGCGTGCCGACACGACAGCACGCGGATCTCGTCCGCCTCGTCGTAGTCGTCCAGGCAGATCAGGCACTGCGCAAGCGAAAACATAATCGGTAAACAGTCCACAGAGTTGGTATGATTAGGAACGTATACTCACCCGCTCCACACAAGTATTCACCACCCTTCCCTCCTTCTCGAGCGCGGCCAAATCGTCGCGCCGCACGACCGCGAGCCCCGCGCGCGCGATGTCTGCCTTGGACGCCGTGGGCGGGCGCAAAGGACCGAGGAGGTCCGCGAGGTCCCTGGATGCGAAAAAGGTTAGTGGGCGATTTGGGGTATCGAAAGACAACTCACAACAACGCCTCGAACCCCTCCGAGCCGTTCAAGATCGCGTGTTCCGGCGGGTAGTAGCCTGTTCATGTACATGCGTTAGCGCCACACGAAATACGCGAGATGAAAGGAAAGGAAAGCGGACGCACCCCCGATAACATAGATCAAGAACGTCCTCGAGGCGTCGGGCGCCGGCGGGAGGGCTTGGGGTTGTCCCGGTGCCCCGCCTTGAGCTTGACCTTGAGGTTGGCTGGTTGCTTCCTCTGGCGCCTGCGTCTGCTGTGCCGTCGTACCCTCATCTCCCCGTTCAGCAGCAGCATCATCCTCCACCTCGCCATCCGCGTCCCTTTCGGCATCCGCACCCTCATCCCCATCGACGGCCTCAGCGTCTTCAGCACCGCCAGCGCTCGAACTCGGAGGAACCACCGACACCGACCTCCTCCTCAACCCATTAACAAAGTTCATCGAAAGCGGTCGCGGCCTCCACCAGCTTCGTCTCCGTGCTGCCCTCGGCTCGACCTCCGCTTCCTCTGCTTCCTGCTGCGTGTGCTGCGCTTGCCCTTCCGCTGCCTCAGAATCCCCCAAACCCGACGTCGTCTGCGTGCCAGAATCCCGCGTCGTAGCAAGCGGACGCCGTGCTCCTTCCCCGTCCCCTCCCTCCGCGTTGTGTCGCGCGAATGGATCCCCACCCGCCCCACTACCCGCACCCGCACCCGCACCCGCACCCGCACCCGCACCACCCGGACTAGCAACAGGCATAGGCGGATTCGCCATAGCTCCATGCCCGCCCACGACCCCACCAGCACCAAACGGCCCCCCCAACCCGCCCAGCCCGCCAAACATCCCCATCGCCGCGCCGAGCGCGACGCTCTGCAGCCCCACCACGATGACGGGGACGACGGTCTGCGGGCGGGAGGCGTGTGCGTGGGCTCCTGCGGGTGGGGCGGATGCGGGTGTTGATGAGGGTAGGGACGTAGAAGTAGAAGTAGAGGAGGAGTCGCTTTCCGACGCAGTCCCACTCCCACCGTCTGCATTGCTCGACCCGCTCGAAGAATCGGACGCCTCGCGCGGCAACGCAGGCAACGCCCGGTTCACATCCACGCCCCCCGCACCCGCACCTGCACCCACACCTCCGCTCATCCCCCCGACACCGAGCGGCAACGGCATCGGCAGCGCGACGATCGGCGGGAACCGATACAACCGCCACCAATTCACCGCGCCAGGACCCGTCCCCGGCGCCGCGTGCCCCGTCGGTCCCAATTGTGCGGGCGGTGCTGATCGTTGCTGTTCTTCCGCGGGTGGCGGCTCGACGATGACCGTAGGCGTAGGCGGTTGCGAGGAAAGAAGCGGCGGCGCATCGTCTTCGTCTTCGTCTTGCTCTTGCTCTCCGCCCTCCTGCGCCTCTACCTCACCCTCGGCGCCCTCACCCGCACTCTCCCCCTCCGCCTCCGCTGAATCCGAAGCACCCGCAACGGGAGCCTGCGCCCCCAACGCAACCCTCAAATCCACCTGCAGATCCACAAGGAACCGCTCAAAGCTGCCCTCCGCCGGCTCCCCATCCTCTTCTCCATTAGCATTATCCCCGCCTCCATCGTCGTTCTGCTGCTGCCCCTCCTCAACATTCTCCCCGCCTTCGTGGTGGTGGTCGTGCGCTGTACCCCCGCCCTCGGGTGCATTTCCCTCCTCGCTCTCCCGAGGCGCATCCCCCCGCACCGCCCCGCCCATCTCCGGCGTGGTGTTATTCCGCACCCCCGCGCCCATCGCCCTTCTCCCTCCCGCATTCCCATTGCCTCCCCCACCCCGCCGCCCCAACGTAGGCACCACCGGACTCGAGCGCGTCCTATGCGCATGCGCATTCGACCCCGGCGGCCCAAGCCCAAGCCCCAAATTGAACGCCCTCGCCATCTCGGCGAGCATGAGCGCGCGGTCGTCGAGCGGGGGTGCGGGGGCGTTTGCGTTTGCTCCATTTACATTTGAGTTTGCGGTTGTAGACGTAGACGACGGGGAGGTGGCGTTTGAGTTCGCCGAGTTCGAGGGCGAGATGGCGGGGGAGGTAGAGGCGCCGAGCGTGGATGATGATTGTGGCGACTCCGCACCCGCACCCGCACCCACCGCCAACCGGTCCCGTAACGCCCCCCACGGCGTGCGCCTGCTGCCTGTCCTTCCTACCGCCGTGCCGTCGCCCCCCGAAATCGAAGTCGTTGTCGAGGGAGTGGAGTTCGAGTTGGCGGTGGCGTTGTTGTTCGAGTTGTAGGCGTTGGAGTTGTTACCCCCCAACCACACCCCCGGACGAGCCCGCCCCCGCCGCGCGCGCCAGCAAGTCCGAGGAGCCGGTGAGGAGGGAGGCGGCGGTGGCTTGGGCGGCGACGCTGTTCGTATGGAGGTCGTTAGCAAGAAGAAAGGAAGGAAGAGCCAGGGAGGAAGGAGGAAGGAGGAAGGAGAAATGCAAGCTGAAGATAGATAAAAATAAAGTAAAGTAATTGTCCCAAAAAAACACATGAAAGAACGGAACGTTCCCTCGCTCGGCGAAAGTCGACGATCAATCGCCATCGGGCAAGACGGATGACGATAATCAAGCCCCGCCAAGAGAAGAATGTCGCCGTCCCCTACTATGCGCACAGCGCCATCTGCGGAGCGACGCCGCCCCATTGCAATGAACGATCTGCCCCATCGCCCCAAAAAAGTGCAAGGCCCTCCCCCCCCCCCCAAAAAAAAAAACCCCCCGCGAAAAATAGGAAAAAAGCCCCGCGCAAAAAAAGAAAAAAAGTCCACGCACGTAAGCAACGTCCCCAACACGTCGATGCTGCTGCTCGAGATCGGGTGTGGCCTTGCCGCTCCACCACTGCCGTTATTCGTGACAGGACCCGCGCCGTTATTCGCGACACCCGCCGCGACGGAGTTAGCATTTGCGTTTACGGATTCCGTTAGGACGCCGCCCGAGCCCGACCCCGCGGCATGTGAGTTCGCGGCGGTTGAAGGCAAAACCCCGCTCGAAGGCTGCGCGGCGGAGCCCGGAGCCAGCGGATAAGCCCCACGCGGGACGTCCGTCGTATGCACCACGCCCTGCACCACGACGAGCGTGCCCGGGGGCGGGAACGTGCCACGCGGGAGGTGCTGCGCGGCTTGTGGTGCGCGTGGTGCGTAGTCTCTGGGTGGGATGGGCGGCGGCCCTCCGAGTCCTCCTTCTGCAGGTGTGGGTGTTTGAGGGACTTGCGATTGTGATTGTGGCGCAGCTGGAAATGCAGGGGAGGTCGTGGAAGGGGAAGGGGAAGCTGACGAGGAGGAATAGGGAGGGGAAGACGCAGGCGGCATGGGCGTCGCCGGCCTTTCGCGCGGCTGCACTTGTACTTGGTCTTCGTCCGCCTCTTCATCCAGCCGGTGGGGGTCCCGCTCAGGATCTGCGTCCGTGTGGGCCTCGTCCGCAACGGCAGCCAAAAGCCCAAACTCGTCCACCTCTCCATCCTCGTGCGGCGACGGCGCGGACGCAGGTGGCGGCACAAACGACGACGCGCGGCGGGCGCGCGACCAGCGTCTGCTGCCGCTGCGTCCTTGGGTGCTTGCGATTGCTTCCAAGTCCCCAGCCGCACTCGCACTTGGGGCGAAGGACATGCTCGCGGGCCGCGCGCGCTTATCCAAGTCACGGTGGGCCTTTGGGACGAGGGCGCGCAGGCTGTTGCGCAGACTGCGGCGTTTCGTCCTCCCTGTGTCTTGCTGTTGCTGTTGCTCGTCGTCGCGGTGCACGGTGGCATCCACGCCCACATCCCCGTCGGCCGTAGCAGTAGGATTGGCGCTGACACGCGGCGGCCGAGCGGGTGCAGACGAGTTTTGGCCCATTCTTGTAGTTGTTCCTCCGAGTACCAGTACCAGTCAAGTCAAAGGCAAGAGAGAAACGGAGACCGAAGTGAAGCAAGAGGTGGAAGAGAGAAAGGTGTAAGCGGTAATGATGTGGCAGTGTCCAAATAACCCGAGTTACTGCCTTTTGTTAACGACCACCACGGCACAAGTACAAAAACAACGGAAAGAGTGTACGAAATACAAGGTTCTAGGCCGAATCTCAGCAGGGAAGTACAAAAGACTGGAGGGCGACCCTACTCGACGTGGCACGACCCTGCGGGCACTGACGGACAACGTTTCGCGCCAAATATACCGCTCTATCTGGGTGCTGTCTGGGAGGAAGCCGCCTTGACCGCATCTATCGACGCTGTGCGCTTCAAGGTTGTGCCAAGCGCCGGCGCGCGCTTATCCTCAAGCGCTCTTTAATCGAGCCTCGCATTTAGACGACTCGAGCTCCGTCTTCCCGAACGATGCCACCACGCGAGGAAGGAAGAGGTCATACCTAGGTATAGGCCTAAATGCCTCAATGAACCCTGCTCCTTCTCTTCTTCCTTGCATGGGCCTTGCCTTCGATATGGTTCTCAAGAGCCTACCCCTGCGCGAGCGACACGCGTACGCGGGCATGAAAAAGGGTTTAGGGAAATGCACACGCACGTCGTCCATCGGTACCAATGCGGACGTCTCTGCAAGCTGTCCCAAAATTACAACCTGTTCGTCCAACTCATCGCAGAGAAATAGTCGAAACTCTCCCCCCTCCCAATTGTCGTGCGCCTGTCTGTCTTCAAGCCTCAAGTCTTCGATTCTAAAGCCACCACAGTCCCGCGAAATAATGACTACGACATTCTCAGGCAGTCTAACGGATCTGCCTGCGTTTCGTTGCACGCCCGAAATAATCCCGGTCCAGTCTCGAGGGATATCTCGAATTCGCATCCTGCCCAGTGGCCCAAAAATCAACGATTCGGACTGCGGAAAATAGGGGGAAAAGCTGGCTGTCTCACCGATGCCTCCGTTTTCTCTTCTCAATTATCTCGTCTGCACTCACCGAGCTTCAAAACTCTCAAATCAATAAATCGATGAATGACGTCCACTTCGCCAATCGAATCAAGAATTTGGAAAAGACAAGTAGACCTGAAGAGCGCGAAGACGACAAGATGCAAAGACGGAATTTACAGTCAAGGCCCGGACGTGTGTTGACCGTCCTGCTAGTCGGGTGTCCTGACATGTAACTGGAATCGAGCAGGTCCAATGACCCAACTCAGTCTCCAGCGGTGACTATTTCAAACCCTGTCGATGATCTCTCACGACAAAGTGTACGCGAAATCAGATGAACCAAACCCAATGATTTTTTTCTCTAATCAATGAGTCGAAGATTGAATGGAGGATTTGACTGGTTGTTCCGGGAACTTCCTACTCAGGCGTTATTCAACCACCACCATTGCGTACGTTACCGGGACACTCAAACACATCAGGCTTTGCCGCCACGAACCGTGAACCGAGAAAACAATCTCCATCTTTGCATACAACCCGGAACAAACCGCACAACCAAACTTCCCCAAGGTTGCCGACATCCGGCGCCGGGGCCGGCGACAAGTCTGTCTGTTTGTTTTACATACCTATACTGCGGCTCAGCCGATTCAAAGCTTCGGCGGTGTTCAAAATCGACTTCAACTGCTCTCGGCCCGCGCCCCGAATTGATCCCATCAACAATCCCATCGCGGCCCGGAAACTCTCAATATTCCATTTTTAACCCGTACAATTCCAGCCCCGATGAGCAGCGCAGCTCAGCCATGAATTCCAGCTCAGGTATGTATCCTCAGAGCCGGACTGCGCTGGTCGCGAGGCACTGAAACAGCCGGGTGGTACAATTTGACGTACAGAGATCAGCGAGTCAGCGCGGGCGAGGGAAAATTCAGCGTCGTAGAGGGAAGTCGAGGTACTTCAGAATAAAAAGAAGCAGGGCACATCCGGCTTCCTCGGGATTGGAGTACGATATAAGGGCGGGACGACGTACGATCAAGCCTGATTCGAGCCACTAAAAAAATGGCCAACCTCCTCTTCGCTGAATTCGGCTCCTGGCGCTTCCTCTCTGAGAAAGGAGGCGCTCACGCTCAACGTGCTCCTTCTGGATTTCATTCTTCTTCACCCCAAACCGCCACACACACACCCCATCTGAAGTTTGCTTGGAGAGGGTCTTGCCCCCCGTGTTCAACGACCCGAACGGGATCGTCATTAAATTCGAGATGGCGGTCTACCAGGACAAACGTCCAGCCCTCAAAGGTGATTGGAAATATAATCATGACGCGACGCGGCTCTCCAGCTCCACATCGGCTTGCTCGAAGCGACGTTGACTTTTTTCCTGGAAATCGAGAGATCGACATCCGAACCCCAAACCCAGACCACCCCAACAATGGTATGTGAACCCATCGCCACAACGGCGTCGCGGACAGGGTTGTGACCTCCTCAGGAGGGTTCAATCTCGGCTTCACAACTGAGCAAGCGTGCGCTGCCGACAGCCAGCTCTCGTACGCTCAGATTACGGTGTGCATCGGGCACGGCTTAGCCGACCTATGGGACGATGGCACATCTTGGCAAGTCCCTGGCGTCGTGTTCCCCGAAACTAGCCAGTTCACGTGGAGGGCGAAAGGAACACCCGGTCGATACGATACGACCACGACCACACGGACTCGGGATGCATTGTTCGTAACTTAGTGTTTGAATATTTGGATTCTCGAAACTGGTGTTCTTTATTTCGACCGCGCGGTGTACTGCTACCTGCCGTCGAACCAGTGTGATCAGACTATTCCCACACCGGCCGTTCTGAAATCTCACTCAACGTGCATTCTACTCGTAAGTTCAGGAGCGGCGGACGCGCGTGATCATAACTTCTTCTTTTAAACTGCCCCTGAACGCTCCAAAAGAAGCGCAAAAGAGTATGCTGTGTAGGTGCTATTTTCCTTCCTCGCTGAAAAATTCCCTACCCCCTCATTCCACATTCCAAACAGCGCCACCCTCTACAAGCCCCTCCTTCTCGGACCATCCCATTTCCCGACTCATCGGGATCGGGATCGGCTTCGTTTTTACATTCCACTGCCTCCTGCCTCCTGTGCGATCGATATATAATGCTTGGCCTTAATCAGCCGACGTGTTCTTTCACAGACGCATACTACCGGCATGCGAGATTTTGCGCAAGAACTCGTGGACCTGGTGCTCGATAACGTCGCTGCCGGCGCCGCCAATCTCAAGGATATTGGCAACTGTGGCAGCGTCTGTAAGAGATGGCTTCCTCCGAGCAGGAAGCATCTCTTTTCTCACCTCACCATTTCAAACCTCGGCTCCCCTACTCCCCAGTCATTCCTGGACCTCGTCGACACCTCCCGCGCGCCCGTATTGTCACTCGTCCGTACACTCCATGTGTGCCTCTCCCTGGAGGGCCCACCAATCGCAGAGCACCACATCCTACGACTAAAGTGCCCATCACTCGTCGAGCTCCGTATTGACGGCCTGCAGACATTGGAACGACTACAAAAACTCGATTTCGTGCATTGGGTGTACACCAACATCCCGCGCATGAGCCTGTCCCTGACGCAGTTGGAACTCATCCTCCCAACCAGTTTCCCCACCGACGTGTTGGCCGACCTCTTGTCGGGTCTCTCGCTTCTCAGCCAACTGACAATAGGCAGCAAAGGGCGGAAGGTCCGGTGTGGCGTTATTCCACCGTTCTCCGGATGCACCCCACGCACCGACGCATTCCCTCCCCACTTACACACACTGAATATCGCGCTCTGGCAGGGTACGGGCTTTTTCTTCCAGTGGCTGCTCTGCCACACACGTCCCGGGATCCACCTGGCTCGCGATCCACTCCCGAAGCATCGACGCCCCGTACGAATTCGCACCGCTTGAAACATATCTCCACCGCTTCGGTCCCCGAATCCACTCTCTCACCCTGGCATATTCTCTTGTTGAAGTAGAATGGCCATGGAGCTGGAGCCTGGCGAGAACCCGTGCCCTCCACGCGCGCACCCTGACATGCACCCCGCGACTCGTGAACCAGATGCTCTTCGCAATGGCTCCGGAGAGCATACCCGATACACTCGTCTCTTTGCCCTCACCCTACCTCGCCTCGCTCGAAGTGAGAATATTTTTGAAGGCCGAAAATCCCTTACTGCTCGCGCCCCCGCCAGACTGGGCCGCGATTGACGCGCTTGTGGTCACATCGCAATTTGGTTCCTTGCAGCGGCTGTCGTTTATAGACCACTTTAGCAAAAAATCGTTAATCACAGACGAGGTGAGGGTGTTGATGCCCCAAGCTAATGCGCGTGGTATTCTCCGAGGTGTTTCACCACTGACACTAGATGAATATAGTGCGTGGTCCTAATCAACATGCTTAATGAGAATTTTGGGTATCTGGTCACTATTATATATTCATAGAACCTACATACGATCTCTCTTAGGTTTCGTCACCAACCGACATTGATACGGTCCAGTGTTCGATCTACTTTTTCGGGTTGAGCACGGCCGCGTAGAATGAACTTTGGAGAGACACCAGACAAATTTCAACAGAGCGAGGTACGAGACTATTTATTGAAGCTTCTGTTTATGAGAGACTTGAGAAATGATGAGAAGAAATGCCCCCATAGGTTGGAATAATACTTAAAGTTCGAAAGGTGCACACGATCAATTTCAACGCGCGTATCAAAACGTTCTCACGGTTCGAAATTATTGCGAAAAAGTATCAGAGCCGGCCGCTTTGCCATGCTTGCCAGACGACCAGAAGTGGCCAACCAAATACCGGACGCAAGGTGAAGTCTTTCACTGCAGATGATACAGCACGTCTCGATGAAGATAAAAGCCAGCTGCAGCTGGTCCTTGCCACCAAGAGTTGAAAGCAATGCCAAGAATGAAACGAAACGAATAAACCCACCTCTCGAGGAATGTACTTCAACTTCCTCTTTTCCCCCTGCAATCGAACTTCTTAACGGCATCTCGGCACGGCACGGCACAATTCAATCCGGTCTCATAGTCTCGGAATTCCCACTTATCGCAGAGGATAATAGCCATGATATCCCCACACCCCCGCCCAACTCACTTACAAGTATGCGCGCGCCGCGGCAACCTCGGCCCGCGCGCCGAATTGATAGCATCGCGGCCGGAACGTTTTCGATTTCAACCACAATTTAACCAGTCTCGCTCGAGCAAGCGCGCATAGCTGAACCAAAACCGTCTCAGCTCATTTTATGCTCACGAGTTATAATTACTGGTACTTAAGTAGCTGCCAGTGGTTGGTTGGTCGGTTGTCTAAAGCACAAATTCTAGTTCGATTGGAATTTGGGACGGGATCCATCCCGCCGACTAGTACCCGTGCATGATAAAAGGACGCGCGCACGCATTGCCAGCTCCCTCTTGCCTGCTACGCTGGGGGGGCTCCGAGGAAATACTCGGAGGGGGTTCCGTGCACCGGTTGGGTTTCCTGTGCGTTGCATGAATACTTCATCGTTACTGTGAACTATGAAATTCGAGTCCGCCAACACTGACGTAGTTCTGGCCGCGCTACAAAACAGGACCCCGGTTAATAGGCTTCGAGGCTAGGTCCCGAAAATGCCCAATCTGCCAATTTTTGTCCGGACAGTTTTTGGCGGCGTTTGGCGATTTTTGTCCGGTTCGGATGCAGCCTACGCTACCGTAACGCGTCCGAAAACGGTAATTTCGGAGTCCCACGGCTCCCAAAATCAAAATTTTCTCTGTCGCACGTTTTTGCATGGTTTTCGGCGTTTCGCTGCAGTTATGAGTAGAATCAAGAGGTTCAAAGCAGTTTTCCCTTCAAAACCTGGCAGCCGATGGGGTCAAAATCTTGGAATTTTGTCCGGTTTGGACCTGGCATTTTGGCCAGCGACCCCTATTTTGTCCGGTTTGGCGCTAAGGTTTGAGGTCCGAAATCTCAAAATTGTGTCCGGTTCCGGACCTGACCTCCAAGCCTATTAACCGGGGTCCTTACAAAACACTATAGCTGCAAGCTCAACACTAGTGAAGACCTCCACCGGTTACCGACCCGCATAATTGATTGAATTGGCATTCGTTTCGTTGATCGAGAAATTCCCACGGTTCGAAATCGTGTTATCTACAATAATCGTGGGAGTGACGGGTGTTCTGCTTCGGGCCTAAAGCAAATCAATTCCGAGGGACTGGGGGAGTCTCATCGTTCCCTTTCGTCTTTAACTCTGGTTGTGCGCGCACTGACCCAGGAAGCGATGATCACGTTTGTGATGCGAAACATTCCTGTGGTGAGAAGGCGATGTGGGTGGCTAGTTCTCCACGTCACGGGCCTCAGATGAGCAGTAGCAATGCTGGTCCAATTCGCAACGCTCACAGCAGTTTCCTGTTTGTAGCATGTTGCTTGAGAAACTCGGACAAGAATGGCCTCAGTGCGGATCTAACTCTGCACCATCCTGATGATCTTATGATTATCTGTTCGCTCGAGAAATTGCGACAATGAACAGGGTTACACCGTGGAGCGATCTTCAATCTGTCACTCCGGAATTGGACATCAGATGCTCGTGCCTACCTTAAGGTACATATATTTCAGGAACCAGTATACCGGAGGCTCACACACCCGTTGCGGAGTACGAACTGCTAGCGTTGAAGAAATCAACCAAAGTTAGGGCGAGCAGAGCTACACAATCTGACAATCCTATATACAAGCTCGGCCAATCCCGTCAGTGACTTCCACCCAAATACCGCAATATCGCGGTATATCATCCGGTATCTGTTGCCTCCAAACCTGAAATCAGATGTTCTCCCGCTCTTTATAAAGTGAATCACACTTCTGCCACACTGCGAATAATGCGACTCTCTGTTCTTTTCAATTCCATTCTCAGGGTCTGGAATCTACGGCTCTTGCCTTTATGGACAATATTACTCGTTGTTTACTTGGCCTTTGCCCTGCGTAGTGTTGCCGTCAGTGGAGACAGGGACGCCTTGCTATCATTGCACCCAATTGACGGGTTCCTGTGTGATAGCTGCTCACCACATTCTCTCGTGCGACTGCAGTGTATGATCATCCTCCGTGTTCTTCCAGAACGCCTATCTTTAAAAGCTGTGCGCGAGGCTTAATCTTGCCGAGTCATAAAAGGGCGATGTTGGATCCCCAAATCCATCCCCCATGGCTCGAATTATGTTGCGCCGCTTGGCCTCCACTCTCCAAGCTCCTTTGTTCAATCCCATTGTCAGAGTCTGGTCCCTCCGCCTTCTCGTTTTGTGGACGATACTCCAAATCGTCCTCTGTGGCTGGGGCCCGACGTTGTGGTGGTATATAGCCCCATTTTGGAATCGCCTCGAACTCGTAGTTTTATGTGTGGTACTCGTTCATCACATGTTGTTGTGCGTCCGCTTCACTATCTTGGTACTTCCTCCTAATGCGACAGGGCAACGCTCTCAGTATTTTCCGATGGCCGTTCAAAAGTCTAGCTTTCGTAGATCTCCTGCTGAATTTGCTTGAAATAACTGGTGAGTCAGTACCTGCGTCGTCATTTTAGCTCACCCAGGCAAAATAAGTGATAGTTGTCATCTCGTGCGAGGGAACCTTGCCCGACAAAGTCTTCTTGGAATTTGATGAATCCTTGATTCATCCGGCCACAATCCCTAATATTTTCCGCGGCATAGAACTGGCCGGACTGATTATCCTCGCTCTACTCCGCATCGCCACGATCATGAAATCTGACGAAAAGGTGTTCCAACAACGAGTTGCATTCCTGGGGGCCTGTACGCCAGCATATCCTCCTTACACCCCGCTGAGGATACTCCTCAACAGGTCCACTGCGCGGCCATTGGTAAGGTGCGAATTATGATGCATACTTTTACGGAGATAATGTCCAACTCACTCTAGAGGGGAATCTTGCCCAATCCTCTTCGCGAGGGCTCTCATAATCTGGTGTATTGCCCTCGGGCTCCCCGCATACGCTCTGTATTCCATCGGCTTCAAGCCATTGACGCCCAAAATCTACACCCAGTATCTCAGTCCGTTCGCCACTCCTCCGCTCCACCCGTTACTTGACCCACTCCCCGGAAATGTGTTTCTGCTATTGGTGTGTGTAATGGCAAGTGATCACGACGGGCTCAATTCATTATGTGCAGACTCAACTGGATAGTTTCAGCCCTGCGCCGTATAGCGATGTTCAAGCGAACATTTCCACATTGGATGGCAATACCTGCCACGCAAATCACGACAGAATCTCAGGTACCATCTCAGGTATCGCAAACACATCCAGTACTCGCTGCGCCGACTAATATATCTCAGCTCCCTGTCCCTGGTTTGCCATCGGGAACATTTCTATCTCCCTCCAGATTCCGTTTGGGACTGCGATTTTGATCACGCCGCTGCAGAGTGGTCCGGTTGTCGGCCTTGCACCTACCATTTATAACGTGGCGGTCTTCGGTGGTGTTACACTGTTCCCGGGATCACACCTAGGCGCGGCCTTCACCTGGACCCAAAGGGACGTCATCTCTTCAGTGACGTGGGGCGTTTCCAGTGTACGTCCCGCTGCATTGGAGACTCTGAACCCTTGGAAAACTCTGACGCGGCCGCTAGCGCCGGACAAGGATATATACTCCAGAGATTCTAGGATTACAACCACTCCAGAATCCTTCGCCCGTCAGTCCCAAGGTAACCGCACTCACCCTGATCCAGATCGGACCATTCACCACGAGATATCTCATTGACATGGTCGATACAACGGTGTTCAACGGCATTTCCACATTCGGTGGTCTTTGGACATTCCTCAATGGCGCGTTCAGTCTATTCTTCGGGGCAAATATCCTGTATTTTGCATTGGGTCAGCTTGAGAGATGCACCACCCAATCCTGTGTTGACTGTTAACAGGGCGACGACCACTCTCCGCGTTGGGAATAGTCCACATATTTCAGCGCCGGCGACTTGAGCGTCAATGGCGTGAGGACTTCCCGGCCCTTCGCACCGAAGGCGGTCTACCCGGCTCTGAATCCGCCGGCATCGTTGCGTTCATCTGCGAGCGTCTGGTGGATTCAGGAGACGATCCAGATCAACCCGACGATGTCGAGGCACAGAAGCAATCCAAGGCTGGAGAGTCCAATGACGGCGCAGAAACCACGGAGAGTGAGCGGATTCCAGATTCCTCGACCCAGGAGTTGAGATCTATTCCGGGCGAAATACCTGTACCCGATGTTGATCTCGGATTACCGGTGGGCGAAATTCTGCTACCGTTGAGGAATGCTACGACTCAATGCCCGTTCATTCAAAGACCATGTCTTATGTAGCATCGTAGGAAAAGTATTACGTTGACTCCAGGAATGCATTCAGGTCCGAGAAGCAACCACCTGACTGGTCCCGGACGATCCCTCGTTAACGAACCGCATACTTAATCACGTCGGAAAGACAGTTCCCACGGTTCAATCTTCTCGAACAGTACCGAGAGAACCAGCCTCCTCTGTCACGCTCCATGGCCGGTCTCAGGATTTTAATCCGCCCAGACATTCAGAATCTCCGTCGTGGGCTTCAACGCTTCGGTCGGAAACGGGAACCGTTTCTCGTATCGGCATCTTCCGGGAGAGAACCGTGATTGCCGAAAGTGGTCCGTGCACACCCTACACCGCTTTCCCCCAGCTTGTCTACCCCAACATACACCAAAGCTATGACTGACTTCCTGAACTCTCGGTTGGATTATCCGCTACTCCGCATCTCAACGCTTATCTAAACAAATTCAGATCGATACTCTGAGTCTGCCGCAATGACTCGCATCGAGGAAATGTCCGCAATCAACAAATTGCGTGGCACTACGCTCAAATTTTCGTCCTGAAAGCGAAAAGGAATTCGATGGCACCGATCTGCACTCTTCCCAACGAGCTCATGACCAGAATCCTGACTACGTACGCCATCGACTTGAACATCTTCGAGCTCAAATGGGCCAAGATCATGTACGTCTGTCGCCATTGGTATGAACTCGCACTGGCAGCGCAGTCCCTGTGGGGGTTCATCGATCTAGTATAGGGCAGATGGCCGCCTCTTCAGACAACTCAAACGTTCAGGTGTCGCTCCTCTCACCATCAAGGTCAAGCTTTTCAACTGTCATTTTGAGCGCGTCTACCATCTCGAAGTAGGAGTTGAGGCACAATATGACAAGCTGGCCCAGTGCAACCTTCCGATCCTCTCCTCTTTATCCTTAGACTTTACTTTGAAACGTGATGAACTTCCGGACGGTTTCGTCGAGGTTCTTCCCGACGCCATCTTTGACGGGAGACTGCGGAACCCTCCGCGAGCTAGAATTGAGCTCTATTTGGTTTTCCGTGCGGCTCCCTCAGCGGCTTGACAAGCCTCTCGTTGATGCCGTGTCACGATTCTTCGGCTGCCCTCCCGTCGACCTTCCACAATTTACTGGAGATGCTAGGATCTTGTCCACAGCTACAGACAGTAAAGCTTGAAGTCACCATCCCGCCCGAACACAATTACCCCACCATGGAACTGCCTGCGTTGACCTGGCTTTGTCGGAAAAATCAGATTTCCCTGATCAGGACCTGAGACCGCCTGCACGGCCTATCAGGTCAGGTCAGACCTCATCAGGTGTTCGGGGCGAGGCTTATCAGACATTGTCAGGGAGTACTGTACCATTACGTTCAAATCGACAGGGGGGGTGACGCGTGACCAGTTCAACCAATTCGATATTTCGACAGCCCCCCAAAAGGTGCGTGACAAGACAAAAAAATTGACATAGGTCGCAAATTTTACCCTTCTATTGGAGGCAATTTCTTGGGTTAGGACAAAAATATTTGCACAGTGTGTTGAATCCTTGTTGATATTTTCTTCTGGGTTCTTTTTGCAGGCCATTTTAGGTTGATTTTAGTCCAGAAACCCAACCACACACTCAAATTTTAGGGTTGCAGGTTAGTCTCGTTAACCAGACTTATCTAGGGCAGCCGTTCGCTCCACTCACGGGCAGAAATCCAATCGGGGATGTTGAGATGTCGCCGAGGCAGAATTTGATGAGAATTTGATTGGGGAGCACTGCCCTAGAACGTCTGGTGCAGTTTGGTCGGCAAGGGTGCGATCATGTCACGCTTCCATCCTCTTCTCGAAAACCTTCGTCGTTCTCGTCCCCCCTTGGGTACATAGTTCTGAAACTTGGTGGAGACCCTCTCAAGATCTTTGAAAGGGGTTTCCTCTCTTCAGAACAATATTAATGCCTTCAATAGTGCCGTATGGTGCAGTCTAATATGGGTCCAATTTCTGGATATTTAGCCCCAATTAGGACGCTGGGTGCTTCTTTCAAGTGTGAATAATGTTCAATGTATCGCACAATATCCCTGAGAGCTAGTTCCGGGACAAATCACCGGCTGGTAAACTCTTTTTGAGTCGGTGTTCACAGAACAAGAGCTGTGAAACGCGTTGTTGGTCGCTAGAAAGACGTGAATGAGGTATTCTAGTGTTAAAGCTATTTGGATGCTACATTTACGCGTCCTTGTGCCTTCCAATGTCCGCAGAACATAATTTCCTAGGATTTTTGACGGAAAACCGCGCATTCCAACCTTGGGCAACGCGGAAACACTCATTTTCCCATGTGAAATCGATTATGCATTGATTTCCAGCCTTTTATAATATTTCTCAATTTCTGGAACGCTCCAGCCTTCAGTGAACTTACGCTCTTAGGCAAAACACACAGTGTGACATGCGTTACGGTTGTCACCGAGCGCATCCTTTCCCATCAAACTGCACCAGATGTTCGGGTGGTGATCTGGCTGCTGTTTTCTTTGATCTTTCTGCCTCGCTGCCATCTCACCGTCCGAACATCTGGAGCCGAGATTAGTTGCAGGTATGAATGGGCCAGGAACCAGTTTAAAACACACTCACCAGGGGTAGGGAGTTACAGGGATTTTTCGTGCAGTTTCACACGATTTTTCGGCAGCGTGACGAACCGCTGGACCTATTCGACACCGGCCTCCGTGACGCGTGACCACGACCAAAATTCGATTCAAAAACAGAACATAGTTCTGGTTTTTGCCCTTGTTCTCCGAGAATGTCCGCTTTCACGTGACTGATTCCATCAATTTGAGAGTCATTTATGCTGACCATTCGCAGGACTAGGTGTCTGCTGTCGCAGCCTCAAAACCCTGCTTGGGTGAGCTCGCTATATCTGCGACCATGGCGGATGTACATCTTCCAAAAAGCAACTGAACCGCCAGAAATTAAACCGGACACACATTTGACATTCACCCCAACGCTCGCTTGGTCCGACCAGCTCGCATTGGGGAAGACAGGGCGACTGGTAACTATTTTGTGGGTGTGGTTCGTCGCCGCAGTTTAAAATTGGAGACGGCGGTACATTTCCAACCAAAGATCCACCACTATATAGATAGAAAAAATCACCCTGTCTGGTAGACTCGAACCAGTCCAAAGGTGCTTAAAGATCAAAGACAGTCGTTTGATCAATGCTATTTTGGTACCCTATTGATCGACTGTCATCATAGGCAAAATATCGACTGGTTCGAGTCTACCTGTCTGGTAGATTTCCGGAACCGAGAAATCAATCAGCACTCTTTGGTGTTGTTTTGAATTTGCAGGCCCCTAAAAAAGCAAGGGTTTTGGGTCCTCATAGTGTTTGGGCATGTATGGTCCGCCCAATCTTATCAGGTGTATTTGGAGCTGTTTACTTTTTGCAGATTTACGTAAGCTCAGAGCGGTTTTTGATCAGGGGGGGGGGGGAACCTAAGCTAAAGCAAGGTTCTAAAGGCACCCGCTTGGGCATCCACACGAGGGACTGGAGTCGACCGAGGAACTAGGTCGGGCGAGAGTCTCGAGGATAAACTGGTGTGGTCCGAGGGTTCCCTACACATTTTCTTCACTTGTTTCGACAAAAATCATTGCTCGGGCATTCGGCACACTCGGCATCATGGTATGGTCGGCGGATTGGGCGCGGTTGAATTCTGATTTTGATGTTGATGCAGGCGCCCATTGTCCGACCGGCCCGATCATTTTCACGGTCCCGTGCCTTGCCCGCGCCTCTATGTTTTCGCGTATCGGGTCATGTTTTCTGTGTTATCGTACATCTCCGAGGCTCTGTTGATCTTCTTGCTCCATTCTAATACTATGATAAGTGCACAATCAATTTTGTCTTGGATTATAATCTTGTGCCACCCTACCAGCCCGATTGTGAACTTAGTTAGGTCGGTTCAATGGACCAGCACATCGTGTATGCCGGTGAATTATCGACCCAAAAATAGGCGACTGAGGGCTTGAGTATTCCTTCGCAATGCTAACGGGTTTAGTTCTGTTCTTGGTCGAAATTTTCATGTCTGGGCAATTTAAATCAATCAAAGAGGACAACAAAGATCGGAACTTTGGGAATAAACCTCCCTCGAACGACTGCTCTAGACATCCCTTGATATCTACCCGGACTGCTCATATTTTATATCTGAACGAGCACTGAAATTCAATTGCTATAGTCGTCATCAAACCACAAGACCTCCCACCTGACTCCCAATTCTGCTTCCCTGTTTCCTGGCGAGAACTTGCTTAACTGTTTATTAAAATTCCCAAGCAGATGACTTAGTGTCTTATGAACAGACACTACAATGATAAAGTCGTTCCTTGTTTTTGGGCTCGGACTTGATGTATGAGTTTAACCGTTCCCAATCCACGGCTTGGAAAGCCCCTCAAGGCACATTGGTACAATAACTGAGGTCACTACTCTGAAAGAGTGTTTATGGTTTTGGGTAGAATCATCTCGGTGACTTACTGCAGAATCTAACCACTGCAAGGGAGGAAGCAGCAGGAAAGTCGTCAGGGGACGTGAGCTGCACCGTGGAGCACCCAGGATGTGTCAGCATTTACCAGTACATTGGACGACTCACTGTAGATCTCTGACTTGGCTGCAGGCACTATCCGGTGAATACAGGCCCCGCGATGCACCTTATATTTTTCTTTTCCGATTTTTGTACTAAGTACCTCGGTGGCATAGGGTTATTATCCGGGATACATTTTGTGCTACAAGTATCTCTCAGGAGCAGTCGGGTATAGCAAAAACCTCAACAGACCCCCGGGGTGACGACGACACGGGCTGATGCGCGGAGGGTAGGGAGCAGGGGACCGCGAAAGCCGTCGGCCCGAACGAACAATGGGCGGTTATATTAAAATTAAACAATCAAAATCCAACCGCGCCCAATCCGCCGACCATATCATGGGCAAGTGGATCGAAAAACGAGTCCCTGGCCGCCTTTCAAGGCAATTTTGAAAAGATGACTCTTATGCTTTGAGTAAATAGCTGCACATGATACTCCAGGAGGATACCACCCCAAGTCTTTTGTTCATAGCCGCAATGCCGCATCTGCCGAAATTAACCCACCCTTGCCAAACGAAGAAAGCTAGCGGGATTTATTGGCATAATTGGCCGTGCTAATCCTCGTATTCTGAGTGCAACCAATTCCGAGTTCTGTTTTTGCCCCGCCGCTTGCCGGCCTCTACCAATCATATCGACAGGGGGGTGCGTGACACGTGACTGTCGATTTGAACATAATGGTACAGTATAATGGTGCATTAGGTGAGAGCGGCGGAAAGTGCGAGAAAACACAATTACATAGTATTGCTGGTCGGCACGCAAAAGCAAAAGCATGTCTGCATCCACTGTACACTGTATTCACAAAGAAATCCAAGTCCTTCCTCTCAGTGAAGGTGAAGGACATTAATCGAGCTGGACTGCTCCCGGCAGTTGACCTTACTGATGCCCGGTTGGTTGGATTCAATTTCACTAAGGCACCAGTATCCAAGCCTAGCTCACGCTTTCCGTCCAAACATCAGCTCTGGCAATAAAATCCATGAGTAATTCAAGTAATCATCTTGCGGAGAGTGCGGTCGCTTAGTAGATATACTAATAGCACAGAAGCAGCCCCACAGCGAAGAAAAACTCTTCTGTGTTCCATTGCCCCCATTCGGCTTACCACAGACATTCAAACTCAGCGCGATCAACTCATCAACTCAACTTCCCACGGTTCGATCCCCTCGAAAATTGGTTCGACATTCGGTTCAATGGTCCAGCCAAGGAGAGATGAAAGCTGCTGAGGATTAAAGTGCAGAATAATAATGTGTGTACTGGACTCAGGCTGACTTGGAAGTAGAGACAGGTCAACGGGTGCCGGCAATTGTTAGAACGTCTTGAACCCCTTCCCTACTCTCTGGATACAAGAACACACATTTTCTACTTTCCTTCCCTTCTGTTGATGATGGCATATCTGAGCATTATGCCCGGCCGAAGCACTGCCGCATGGTTCCTGGTCCACCTGTGAGCACATTGTGTTGGACGTAAAAACTGTACCGCACAGCGCAAGTCTTGCAACATATCTGAAGTTCATCCTCTTCCCTCATGTGTATGGTGGATGTATGGTGGATGTGCTGATAACACACAATAAGTATGTATCAGGCCCTATCAGGCAAAAAAAGCAAGGTATGTATACAGTGGACCCACCGGAAAGTCATCGGTCGCGTAGTCTAACGGTTAAGGCGCTTGACAGTCGTGAGTTCGAATACTGGTGGTTGTATAATTTAGAGTCTTTAAAATACAAGTAAGTAAGCCTAAGTAAGCACTCAGAAGAACTAATACATGAAGTGGTAAAGTAAGGAAAGAAAAGATGAAGTGAAAGTAGGTTGTTCTTTTCACCACGTTTTCCCATTGTGTCTGATCAGGCTCCATCAGGTCTGGTAAGGTCGGTCAGATCTACTCAGGCCGGTCAGGCCTGATACAACATTATACGTACCATTTTTGACCCTTATCAAGGGGTCAAAAACCTGATGGTCTGACGCTATCTTATCTGGATTTGGTAAATTTGATTTTTCCGACATTCGGCTCCGCGACGATGTTAGGCATCGCACAGCACTGCTCAACCATCTCCAATTCCCCCCGGCTGCCAGCGTACACATCCTACCATTAGGGGTGTACACGGGTGCAGACGTCCTCGTAAAGTAGCGCGTGTTCTAATACTGGCAAGATTATCCGTTTCCTTAAGCGCGCAGAGGACTACAACACGGTAGATCGTCTTTACAACTTTCTGCCGCCGGTTGAATATTAGATATGCATAGTATTCACCGAGCATTGCTACTTACTTACATGCTGGTCCTGTAAAATAACTATAAAGTGGCAGGGATCTCCACGGTCTCCGTCTATTGATATTGCCCACCATGCTTCCGTTCGCGAAAGAAGACATAACAGCACGCCGCACAAGCACATCCGCTCAGTGGCGAAGATGAAGGCGGAAAGTACATTCCCGCCTCCAAAAAAAGCCAAAAAAAAAGGGAAATACGCCGCATGCGAAGAAAAAAAAGAAAGTATGCGCAGAACACGGAATTTCCGCCGAAAGCGAACGCCTCCCCATGAATGCATCGACCGTGAGTGAGGAGGCCTGCACAAGGAAAAACCAAATAAGGTAATACATATTTGGCGACTCTGCTGGTTTCCCTGCCCATACGCTGCGAAAGGTCGCGAGGCCGCACGGGCCTCCAATCCAAAAACTCTGGAACACAGAACCGCGCCCAAAGGCAAAGCACAGGAAGACCGCGCCTCCAAAAACCGCGAAAAGACACGAAACAAACACCACGAAACCTGCCTCGAAAAGGAAAAGGCCGCGGTGTGAAAGCGTTATCGGGGACGAAAAAAAAAGCAAGAAAGGAAGAGAAGAAGAAAAGAAAGAAAGAAAAATAAAGCAGAAGGAACGCACGTGGACAACATCCCCAGCACATCAATGCTGCTGCTCGTTCTATTATTCCCTACACCCGCGCCCGCCATCGCGCCGACGCTGGGACCGACAGAGGTAGGATCCGCGCTTGCGTTTGCGGTTTCCGTAAGGACGCCGCCCGAGCCCAAGCCCGCCGAACCGGCACCCCCCCATGCGTCCGGTTGCGTCGACGTAGAACTCGGGTACGGGGACGTCCGTCGTATCCACCACGCCCTGCACCACGACGAGCGTGCCTGGGGGCGGGAACGTGCCACGCGCATGGTGCTGGGGCGGGCGTTCACGTTCTCGTACTTGTCGGGGGTGCGCAGTGCGTTTGAGGTGCTTGGTCTGTGTGCGGGGGAACTTGATGTGTAGGTGCGGAAGGGGAAGCTGAAGACGACTGAGGTGACGGAGCTTGTAGGAAAGCCGGCGGCTCGCGTCGGCGCCGGGTGCTGCATACGAAGTGCTGCTCGCGGGAGGAGAGGAATAGGCAGGGGCATGGGCGTCGCCGGGTGTTGTGCACGCGTTAACGCGGCTGTTGCTCCTCCTCCTCTTCATCCAGCCGGTGGGGGTCAGGATCCCGCGAAGGCCAAACTCGTCCACCTCCCCATCCTCGTGCGGCGCGGACGCAGGTGGCGGCACAAACGACGACGCGCGGCGGGCGCGCGACCAGCGTCTGCTGCCGCTGCGTCCTAATTGCTTCCAAGGCACTTGGGGCGAAGGACATGCTCGCGGGGCGCTCGCGCTTATTCAAGTGGGCCGCCTTTGGGACGAGGGCGCGCAGGCTCTTCGCACGGTGGCACGCACGCCCACATCGCCGTCGGCCGTAGCAGTAGGATTGGCGCTGACACGCGGCGGCCGAGCAGGTGCAGACGAGTTTTGGTCCATTCTTGTAGTTGTTCCTCCGAGTAGCAGTACCAGTCAAGTCAAAGGCGAGGCAGAAAGGGAGAAACTGAAGTGAAGCAAGAGGTGGACGAGAGAAAGGTGTAAGCGGTAATGATGTGGCGGTGTGATCACCCAATAACCCGAGTTACCGCTTTTGTTAACGACCACCACGGCACAAGTACAAAAACAACGGAAAGAGTGTACGAAATACAAGGTTCTAGGCCGAACTCGACAGGAAGTACAAAATACTGGAGGGCGACCCTACTCGACGTGGCACGATCCTGCGGCCACTGACGGACAACCATCAGCGAATTCGGAAAATATGCGCGAGCGCATATATGCGATTACGATCGCCACAATCCCCACAATCGTCAAAAGCTGATCTCTGCATGTGTGGGACTCGCGATTCTCACAATTATTGTGCATCTCGCGAGTACCACCAGCGCATATCAGGGCATAGATGCCCTTGCGATATTTCCTTCGCGTTGTTAGGGTTGCCAATTGCCCGCCATAATTACGCTTCATTGTACTCGAATGTACGCGCCATCCGTGGTACGCGAGACTTGTGGCTTTAGACGATTGAGCTCATCGAACCGCAATTGAAAATTAAACCGATACTATATTTTGCACGAATTACGCAGCATTATTTACACTACACTACTCATTTGTCTCGGCCTCGCGCGCAATCGCCGCAGCCCTCATAACCTCCACAGACCCTTGCGGGCGGGAGCTGCCCGTGTAAAGCGACCACTGGGTGGGGTGATGAAAGACGTTACTGGAAAAAAGTCAGTGACTGCATGCGTGTCGAGAATAAAAGAGCTGACGTGTTCCAGAAGTCCAGGAGCTGGGCGACTCGCTGCTCGGCACGGCGGCCGGGAGGGAATTCAAAGTAGTCTACGATGTTGTTGTAGAACTCCTTGTAGTCGAAGTGACCATCCATGTCTTCCCAGTGGTGTTGGTCCGAGAGGGCGACACGCAGCTGGAGAGTAAGATATCAGACAGGGATTCATGTCAAGGAAATGCGGAAAGTACCTGAACGGCGGCGTAACCAATGGAACGACCGGTGACTTGGGTGAGGCCAAGGATGGCGGCCACGCTACGCTTCGGCGTCGACACTTGCTTCTTGAATTGCTTGGCCGCTTTCCGCCTCTCGCGCCGGGAGGGGCTGGAGGGGGTGCGCGGCGAGGGGCTTGACGGAGTGCGCTGCGAGGGGCTGGATGGTGCGCGCCGGAAGGGACTGGATGGCGGGCTTGACGAGTTTATGTCCGGCATGTTCTTAACGGAGATGGGTGAGGTGAAGATGAACTTCCACGTCTGAAAAGGGAGGTGAGTATTGTCGCGAATGGAAGCCGAGAGCGCGTTACCATAATTAAGAGATGGCCTCGGAAAAGGCCTTTCTCCGGGTCGTCGGGGTCGCACTTGCCGTTAGGATACAGGCCGTTCCACCAGCTGCCGGCGGTGACCGCGTACTCGGGGTTGCCCTCGCGGATGCTTGAACGAGTGCTATAAAGTGTTAGCGTCGCAATGGGAAGTGGAAGGAAAACAAACATTTCGTCCAGCCAGTCATACTCCGTTGGGCACAGCAGATGCCCGAAATCGTCGTTGTAGATCCCCCGCTCCTCGCGAGAGTCGGCGTCGAGAGCCACCATCTTGGGGAACATCCTCTGAAGCCAAGGGACGATGGCGGACTTGAGGTTTTTGGTGTCGTCGGACCGCGCATTGCGGGCACCGGTGCGGAGCTGAAGTGGGGTAAGAAAATGGAAGGATGGAGGGGAAGTGAACATACAGCGGCGATAATCTCCGCGAGCTCATCATCGGGCGCTTCAACTAATGCCTTGCGCAAAGCGGGCACAAATCGAATGAGTGCCTTGTACCCATTGAAAGCGCGGTCTTGACTGCAAACAATCAGAAAACGGAGAGTGGTGGAGGACGAAAGACTTACTCATCTGTGGGGTCTGGTTCCTCGGGAAGAACCACTGTAGAAGCCAGTCGCGCAAGCTCCAGCTCCTGGCGACGGTCGTGTTCGGCGATGAGGCCCTCAATGGAACCGAAGGTCGCGACGACCTTGTGGATGCCACGACCGAGAGGTGCGAATTTTTTGCTAACAAGGACGATTAGAGCGCCTGAGATAATAGAAAAAGGAAGACGAACGCAGGAATACGCGGGATATGGGGGAAGGCCTCCTTTTCGGCCTGGATTTGGGCTTCGAACGCCCGCATTTTGAGGTGGAGGGCGCGAAGGGTGTCGAGGGTTTCGAGATTCGCGTCATCGTTGTAGTCCTCAATGTCGATGTGGAATTTGGGAGAGCCAAGGGTGGGAGCCATTACTGAAGGGGGAGTTAATGAGAGGCGAGACGAGATTACAGCCTTTATACCTCGGCCAGCGTGAGATAGTGAACAAAGACGACTTGGAGTACTGTAAGCAACCAAACCGGCCAAGGAGAAAAAAAAGGACCCACCTGTGTGCGGAGCCCCCAATAAAACGAGCCTTGCGTGCAGTCATGCGTGCAGTCAGCGACAGCGCGCGCCAAAAAAAAAAAAGACCCACCTGTGTGCGGAGCGCCGAAGACAACGAGCCGACACCTTTGCGTGCAGTCAGCGACAGCGCGCGCAAAAAAGAAAAAGTGACCCACCTGTGTGCGGAGAGCCCAAGACAACGAGCCGACACCTTTGCGTGCAGTCAGCGACAGCGCGCGCGAAGAATAACCTTGGAAAAAATGACTTACGGGATTTCTCCGCCGCAAAACGTCTCCTTCGAGCGCAATACGGCAGGAAGAACAAATTGGGGATGACCGTGCCCGGAACGTCCCGGGTACGCGAAAGAGCTCGGCCGATGACCTGCGGCAAAATTGAGGGCCGCGGGTACAAAAAGACTAAAAAAAAGGACGTACCGAGGTCACTGGCTGCCGGTTGCGATGTTGTCCGCGTTCCCGTGGGATCATACGAGACGGTGAGCAGCAACCGATCGTTTTTTGGGACTGCTTTGGGCGAATCCAGGGGTGGGTCGGGAGTGGAGTGACGACGAGCACTAGCTTCATGGGGGTACAGAGGATTTTCCTTGAAAATTTCGGTATTGGTCAATGAAGGTGAACGGATAAGAGGATCAACTTCGGCAAGAGGCGAAAATGGAAGGGGAAGTGCGCCCTGCAGCGAGTATCGGCGATGCGCTGGCGTGCTTGGCGGGTAATTTGAGTATGATTAAGACTTTAACAGGGTCGAATGAAGGCCCAAAGCGGTTGCCGCGAAGGATTAAGGAGGGAGAGGGCCGTTAGCGGACATTTGGGTGAGCGGACATGGAGGCAAGAGCAGAAAGACGAACATGTTTGGTCATGTTGTCGTGACTAATGATCGCAATCAGCGCGTCGCTTGGCTTCAACCTCCGCCTCGTATATACTGCTTTCTGAATACCATGCTCTTTGAATCCCCCCACTCTGCTCCCCTATGCTATGAGACTGTTCCTCTTTCTGCTTCTGTGCGCGTGTTTCATGGCCTTGACTGAGGTCTGCTGTGTCAACTGCACGCGCACCTCCACTACATCCGGTGGTCTCCAGCGCCATCGCTCGACGTGTGTCCCCTACAGAAAGAGCACTCAAGATGCAAGTGCACGTCGGAGAGCTCGCATTGTTGAGGCTCAAAATATTCCGAGAGCCGCACAAGTACGTCGTGTTATTATATGGACTGAGTCCATCGAGCTCATATTCCATGTCGCGCAGGCACCTGTTCCTCCCGCGCTACCCCCACGATCTCCTTCACTGCAGGCCCCTCCTCCGCGGCCACCTAGCCCACCCCCACCACCCACACAATCGGGGCGACCTGGCAGAAAGCGTCGGCCGTGGCCAGTACGCTTTGATGATATTTTGCCCGAAGGCCCGGCGCCCATCCCCGTCGAGCCTGCCCCCCGTCCTGGTGCTCGTCGCGTCATTCTTCACGTCGCTGACACCATGCGCTCCCTCTGCAACCGCTTCGGTGTCTTCCGAGAGTACCGCCATCGGCCTTCGTATGATCCCGATGCACTTCTGCGACCGGAGGATCTTGCCAACATTCCTCCTGCTGAGCCCGGTCCTGCATCTCCGGAGACGCCGGCTCCTCCGTGGCCCTTTCGCAACATGTCCATCTATCGGCTGATGCACTGGGCCAACTCTGGGAGCAACTCCAAGTCGGAGATTGAGCTGACTCGTCTGGTGGCGGAGGTCATCAGTGCGCCCGACTTCGTGGCCAGTGATCTCGCGGGCTTCAACGCTCATCGCGAGAACAAGGTGCTCGACGACTCAGGCAAGGTCAAGCCTGGTGATCCCCCGTGGATGAAGGACGGGTGGGTCGAGACGGCCGTTGACATCGAGATCCCGTCCGGCGTCAAAAACAGTCCCACACAAAAATTTAGCGTGCCCGGTCTGCATCACCGATCCATCGTCGGGGTCATTCGCGCTGCGTTTGCTGAGGTCACGGCGCTGCAGTTCCACCTCACCCCCTTCAAACGCTTCCGCACCACCGCTTCGGGCGGAGAGGAACGAGTTTACGATGAGGTGTACACCTCTGATGCATGGATAGACACTCACAATGTCCTCCAGAAAGCTCCGCGAGAGCCCGACTGCACACTCGAGCGTGTCATTGCTGGTCTTATGTGGTGGTCCGACTCTACTCATCTCGCTAACTTTGGGACCGCCAAAGCGTGGCCTCTTTATCTTTACTTCGCGAACCTGTCGAAGTATACGCGAGCGCGCCCGACTTCTGGTGCATGCCATCACGTTGCATACTTCCCTTCGGTAAGTCCCTCCCACTGCTCATGATGACCCTCTCTCACTGTTGTGCTAGCTCCCCGACACCATCATGGACTTCCTCGCCACTTTTATCCCGATCAAGACCCGCCGTGCCAGTGTACTGACACACTGCCGGCGCGAGCTCATGCACCAGGTGTGGAAACTCATGCTCGACGACGAGTTCATCGCAGCATATCACCATGGCATCGTGATCCAGTGTGCCGATGGTGTATGGCGTCGTGTTTATCCGAGAATATTCACATATTCTGCCGACTATCCGGAGAAGTACGTTCATTTCCTCAAGCAAAGGTCTTTCTAACAACAACGCAGAGTTCTATTAGCTACCGTGCGCGACAAGGGCTACTGTCCCTGCCCTCGGTGTCTCGTTTTGAAGAAGAACTTTAACAAAATGGGGCTTATTCACGACATCCGCGCACGTATCACCCTCGCGCGAACATATCTCTCAACTAAAATCGCTTCGGCGCGTAACCTGATTTATAATGTTGGACTCGCAATTGGTAACGCGCGCATCGATGCTCTCCTTCAGAGCGTCTCGCTCGTCCCGACCCTCGTATGTCCCCTTCATCGCGGACTGACTGGTGTTAACTTTCTCAATAGAATGCTTTTGGCGAGCGCCTTGGCAGCTTCGGCTTCAATTTCCACACCATGCTCGTCGTAGATCACCTCCATGAATGGTCCCTCGGGGTTTGGAAGGCTACTTTTGCGCACATTGTCCGTGTTCTGTATGCTGCTGTCCCCAGCGGCGCCGCCGTGGCTGAGCTCAACTCGCGGTGAGTCTTTTCTCTCAAATTCGTTCGACCTTCATTCTCATTCTCTGATTCATTCACGGCTCAGATTTCGACAAATATCTACATTCGGTCGCGGGACCGTTCGTCGTTTCCGCACCAACGCCTCGGAGATGAAGAAACTAGCTGGGCACAACTACGATAATCTCCTCGTGGTAAGTCACGATCCAGGGTTCTTGTGTAGTATATTATATGTTCGTTAATCCGCTGGCCAGAACATCATTCCCTGCGTCGAGGGCCTTCTTCCGGAGCCGTTCAACTCACGACTCCTTACTATGCTCTTCCGTTTGTCCGAGTGGAACGCGTTTGCAAAATTGCGCATGCATACCACGACGACGGTCAATTTGTTCGAAGCATCGACGGTTGTCATCGGGCGGGAGCTCCGCTCCTTCGCTGCAACGACTCAAGCTGAGTACAAGACTGTAGAACTGCCCACCGAGACAGCGGCCAGAGCCCGGCGCGGAGCTCGTAAGAAGACGGCGGGGAAACCAGCCGCCGTGCCCACACATCCTGCCCCCGTTGCGCCCAAGGGCAAGTTTCTCAACCTTCTCACCTACAAGTTTCATGCATTGGGCGACTATGCACCGACGATTCGAATGTTCGGAACGATTGACTCTTTCTCCACTCAGATTGTATGTTTCTCTCACACTGTGACTTCACTCCTAACCATGATCCAGGGGGAACTTGCCCACCGTCTCGTCAAGCGCCTCTACGGTCGAACCAACAAGAACAACGCCACGAAACAAATGACCCGACTAGAGCGCCGTGAAACACGTATTCGCCGGGCAAAGCAAGCCGCCGCGGCGCCGCTGAATCGCCACAGCCGACGCACCTTCTCCGACAACGATGGCTCTGCATACACCAGCCTGGATGACCATCACTACATGTCAAAGGAGCGCAAAAACCCCCTACAGCTGCTCGGATTCGTGGGCACGGGCGCGCATGACCCGTCGAAGAAGGTCAGTTTCAATTGTAATTCCTCTATTAATTTACTTATGGCTCTTGTAGCGCTTCATTCCAAAGCTCAAGGACCATCTGCTCTCACGACTCTTGGACCGCGATTTCGACGGTGATGAAGCTGAGTACACCGAAGAACAGCGAAAAACTGTCCGCATTGTTGACAATAAGATCTTTCAAGTCCAGACCCTGCGCGTCAACTTCACAACATACGACATGCGACGGGACCAAGACACCATAAACCCACGCACGCAGGCCAATATCATGGTTTTGTCGCCGGAGAAGACGCCCGGCGCGCATCCGTTTTGGTATGCGCAGGTCCTCGGGATTTACCATCTTGAGCTTGAGCACAAGGGGCCCGCCTCGCATGACGATTCCAAGCAGCACATGGAGTTTCTATGGGTTCGCTGGTACGGAACAGAGCCGGGGTATCGCTCTGGTTTCAAGGCCGCCCGTTTACCCAAAATCGGGTTTGTGCCGGATACGGACGACTTTGCGTTCGGGTTTCTCGACCCTTCCGTCATTCTGCGGGGATGTCACATCGTTCCAGCCTTCGCGGAAGGACGCACGTGCCAGCTACTGGACCTCCCGCCCGGAGTCGTCACCGCCGCGCGACCCGAGGAGGATAATGACGACGACTGGCTCAACTTCTATGTCATAATGTATGTTCTTCTCTTCTTTTAAACACACTTGAAACTGACTTCATCGTAGCTGGGTCGACAGGGATATGTTCATGCGCTATCTCGGCGGCGGCATTGGCCATCTCGCACACCAAAACTCGGTATGGCAAGCGAACGACGATGACCACGTAAACGACCTTCCTGGCGCAGATCCCGACCTCGAGGTTGTCAACGTACTTGTGCCGCCGGTGCCAGCGGAAGAGGGCGGGGACGAGGGCGGGAACGAGGGCGTGAACGAGGGCGGTGACGAGGACGGGAACGAGGGCGGTGACGAGGACGATGATATGGATGTTGACCGTGACTCGGATGAAGAGGGTGCGTGGTCGGAGCGGGACGAGGAGGAGTTCGACGAGGAGGTCTCGGACGGCGAGAGCGATGATGAGGATGACCTCTTCGACGATGAGGGTTTTTTGGACGCGTAGTTGTACTCAAAAGTTAACACTATTTATAATTTCTCAGATATTCGATTCCCGGGCGTAGATCATTCTTGTAAACTCAGACGATGTGCTCATAACTATTGTGGTCTCAGACGATGTTCTTGCAACAGTTGTGAGTGGATCGCGAGTTCTATACAATAATTATTCGACGATTGTATGCGGTTGTGAGCGCGTCCGAGTTGCCATCATAATTGTGGCATCCACCTGGCTTTAACTGTTTTTTCCGAATTTGGTGATGACGTTTCGCGCCAAATATACCTTGGTCTATCTTGGCTCTATCTGGGTGCTGTGGAGGAAGCCGTCTTGACCGCATCTATCGACGCTGTGCGCCTCAACGTTATCCCAAGCGCCGGCGCACGCCTGTCCTCAAGCGCCCTTCAATTGAGCCTCGCATCTAGACGACTCGCTCCGTTGCAACGCGACATCATCCGACTGGTCACCACACGAGCAAGGAAGAGGCCGTACCTAGCTATAGGCCCAAATGCCTCAATGGACCCTCCTTCTTTCATTCATTGCGTGGGCCTTACCTTCGATATGGTGCTCGAGTCATCCCGGAGCCTACCGCTGCGCGAGCGACACGCGGGCATGGAAAAGGGTTTAGTGAAATGCACACGCACATCGCCTCAAGTCTTCAATTCTAAAGCCAACCACAGTCCCGCCGCAACAATAGATCCAATTTGATACTCGAACGACAGCCCAACATCTTTCTGCCCTTCGTGGCATGCCCTAAATAATATCCCGGGGCGGAATATTCCGCGCCCTACCGCTCCAATCAAATCCACCTGCCCAATGACAGATTCAACCGAACGCAGCGACTGAGCGATTGGCTACGCATCACCAGCCGTTGTGCTGGCATTTCCGTGCTAACGAGGGTCGGTTGCCGGGTTACTCCTACAGGCAGCAAGCGACACTGACACTGAGGCTTGTGTCTCGTTTCCCCACGCCTGAGTGCGAAGGGATGTTTGATTGTTTGTTTTTGGCCTGTTTGAGGTAACGCACTATATTCCGCCCAGGGCGAACCTCATCATAGATGGATCTCCAGCATCATGAGGCCTCGATATCATGTTTGCCTCCCGAACAGCATTAGGGGCCAATTTCTAAGAGCATTGCCCTGCTTCAGCATTGCCACATCGGAAAATCGAACAAATTTGGCCTCAAAATGCGGTTCTAACTCAGCACATCTTGATAATCCTGCACCAATATCAGATGCTCGGCCTAGCTATGTATATAAGAACTCAGCCCTGTCCTTCACTTGCGCCCCAAACTATGCGACTGACCTTCCTCTTCAATCCCATCTTCAGGGTCTGGACCCTGCGCGTGCTCTTGATGTGGACCTTATTCCTAATTTGTGGCGGAGCTGTCGGAGCTGTAAATGGATGGTATATCTTTGGAGTCACATGTTTAGGAATAATATTCCTTCACAGCGTTCTCAGGTTCGCTAATGATGACCCCTCCCATCACGGTGTACTCAACGCTTCCAGCGTCGTTCAATGGCCCCTCAAAGGACTGGCTACCCTGGATTTGTTATTGACTCTGCTTGAAATCGTGGGTGAGTGTCCACATATCTTCTGAACGTTTCGACTTCATCCAGCGACGTGTGAAAGGAGTTTGCTTCTACCTTAGATACACCTACGTGCTGCTTCTGGAGTTTTACTCTCTATCCACCATCCATTTGCAATGGCTATACTGCGCTGCCTGGGCGGTAGAGTTAGTCGGCGTCACCATTGTTGCGGGGTTCCGTATCAGCACAATCGTAACGTCCCCCGAGCCGTTCTTCCGTCAACGCCTCACATTTCTGGGAGGATGTGCACCGGTGCATCCACCCTATACCCCCATGCGTATACTGCTCAACCGATCTATGACGCGGCCATTAGTTCGGTGAGATGAATTCGTGGTTCCAATCCCTCGCATCTCATATGTCTTACTTCCATGCTAGGGGCGAATCTCGGCCAATACTTTTCATAAGGGCCTGTATTATTTGGTGTATTGGAGTTGGACTCCCGATATTTGCGTTCTACTACATCGTATTCATGCCCGCCACGACACAAATTTACCGTAGAGACCTTAGCCCGTTCAGCAACCCGGTTCCCAACGAACCCCCGGGCAATGCTAGCATCTTCTTGGTTAGTACATTTTTTTGTGATGTGAGTTTCCCAATGAATCCTGATTATATGATCCATAGGCCTCTCTGAAGTTCCCATACGGCCAAGCCGGTGATCCCGCATTATACAACATTCAAGTGCAGAGAGACGCTTATTCGGACGAAAGTCCCGCGATTTGCGAGACAAAACGGTCAACACCAACCACCATTCAAGGGATTTTAATCCAATGTGATAGTACATGCCTTAGTCATTTCTCGAGAGTACTCATTCATCCTAGGTCCTTGGCGATGGAGTGATGTATTCAACATGTCGATTTCTGTCTCCTTCCCATTTGGTGGGACAAGTGGACTGCGCATTACGCCTGTGCAGGGTGACAGTCCCATCGAACTCGCGGCGGCTGGCTTCGGCCCAACCTTCGGCACTACGCTGGACAGTGTACCACTGTTTGGCGGCTCGAACTTAGTTGCTACCTTTACCTGGACACGCACAAGTATAATTATGGATTCTTTCCCTGTACGTCTCGCCTCATCACTAGTAAGAACTAACAACCTATGGCATTACTAGCTTTCTACCGCAGACGTATACACCGCCACTATCGATGGGTTCCAGCCACTTCCGGGCCGTGTAGCCTCAGATCCCAATAGGGCCACAGTCACCTTGATTCAGCGTGAAAGCAGAAGACTTGTCATCGAAACGGCCGACGCAACGGTTCTCAACGGCATTGCCACCCTTGGTGGTTTCTGGACATTCCTCAACGGTGCATTCACCTTGTTTTTCGGCGCAAATGTCCTCTATTTTGCCTTCGGTAAGTTTGGAAAACACCTTGTTCCGTTCTGTGTCGACTTTCAACAGGTCGACGACCCCTGTCCGCTCTTGGACTAGTCCACGTATTCCAACGCCGTCGACTCAAACGCGAGTGGGACGAAGACTTCCCCACCATACGCACCGAAGGTGGTCTACCTGGTTCCGAGTCTGCCGGCATCGTCGCGTTTATTCGCGAGCGGTTGGTGGATTTGGGAGAAGATCCTCATGAAAACCAAGTGGATCAGCCCGATGACGTCGAGGCGCAGAGAGCATGGCAGAGAACACCGAGGGCGGACGAAATTCACGAGACAAACATCCTCGAGGGTCTACCGTCAGTCCCGAAATTTGAGTCTCGGGATCATTCCGAAACGTTGGGGACGGGATATGTTCTGGACGAAATTCCGTTGTTGAATGTTGGTCTTGAGTTGGGGGTGAGATGTTGAAGAAACAAAATGCAGTTTAGAGTTAGTCTCTAAACTACCAGGTATGATTTCCTCGGCCGGACGATATCTTCCAGAAAGGCGGTCAAGCGTGTGGCCAAGTTCGTGTGCGACGTCTTGACTCTTTACGATGGTTTCGAGAGGTACATTCCCGCGGGTTTCGGAAGGTAGTGTCAGGCTTAGGTACTCACAATTTTCCCCGTTTACTATTGGAGTTCGCGCGACGAATGCTTTGTGCATCTCTATCACAA
Organism: Mycena metata; assembly: GCA_029378385.1. NCBI lineage: Eukaryota > Fungi > Basidiomycota > Agaricomycetes > Agaricales > Mycenaceae > Mycena > Mycena metata. Next base: position 779,483 of record JARKIB010000027.1, on the reverse strand, counting down.
CATTTCGAATAGTAGATGACTGTAGTGTACATGAGGTTAGAGCAGCACATGTACATCGGTACAGTACCTGTATGTTCCTTTTAGGGGCCACCGCGGTTAATACACTCCCTCCTCCCTCCAGAACTGTCGGAGGTAAAAATACAACAGCGTTAAATTTCAACCACAGCCATCGGGATATTCCCACGGTTTGATTGTCACGACAGCAGGTTCATTTAGCGCATCAAAACAGTTTTATCAGGCAAAAATTATCGATAAATATATCCACTAAAGCCAACTAAGGCTCATAATATTCATCTAGTGGTGGCGAAACGAGGATACCGCGCGCATTCGCCTGCGGCATCAGCGCCCGCACCTCTTCCGTGACAATCGACTCTTTGCGTATATGATTAACAAACGACAGCCGCTGCAAGGAGTCAAACTGGCCCGTGGCCACAATCGCGTCGATTGCGGCCCAATCTGGAGGAGGCGCGAGCAGTAACGGATTCACTCCGCGCAAATATACCTGGACTTCGAGAGAGGCCAGATGGGGTGAGGGCAAGGAGAGGAGTGTGGTGGGGATGCTCTCCGTGGTGAGTCCGAAGAGCATTTGGTTCACGAGCCGCGGAGCATATGGGATGATACGTGCGTGGAAGGCGCGGGTATCTGAGAGTCTCCAGTCATCGAAAACGCCCTGGACGAGTCTATACGCGAGGGAGAGTGTGCGTATTTGGAGACCGAAGCGGCAAAGATACGCTTCGAGTGGAGTGAAGTCTTCGTGTGCGTGTGCGTCTGACTCCGGGCCGTATGCAGCAATCGAGAGTGAGGTCAGGAGCGGGGGGTCTGCGTGGGAGAAGAGCCACTGGAAGAAGAAGCTGGTGCCGGACAAGAGCGAAATATCTAGTGTGCGCAAGCGGGAAGGGAAGGTATCTGTCTGCGGGATGCGTCCAGAGAAAGGAGGCACAACACCGTAGCGGAACACGCGCCCTTTGCTGCGCATTTTGAGTTCGGTGAGGGACGGGAGACCCGATAAGATGTCCGCCAACACGTCGAGAGGGAAATTGGTCGGGAGGATGAGCCGTAAACGCGTGAGAGAACTGCCCATACGCGGGATGCCCGTGTGCACCCACTGTAAGAACTTGAATTTTTCCGGGTCTGGCAGAAATCCTGGAACGCTGTAAATGCAGAGCTCGCCGACTCGGAGTGCTGGGGACATCAGGAGTTCCCATATGTGGTCGTCCGCGATGGGTGTGTCGTGGACGGCAAGACCCAAATGGATTGTGCGCACAAACGATAATACGGGCTCGGACGAGCCATCGGCGAGGTCCAAGAATGATTGGGGAGTAGGTGAGCCAGAGTTTGAGATGGCGAGGTGGGAAAAGAGATGTTTCCTGCTCGAAGGAAGCCATCTCTTACAGACGCTGCCGCAGGCGCCGATATCCTTCGTATCGCCTGTGGCACTGAAAGCGATGTTGTCGAGTACATGGTCTACGAGCTCTTGGGGAAGGTCTCGCATCGGGGTAGGGTTCAGTTTCGCTTTTGCCCTCGAAGAATTTCCACATTATATACTCGATTGCAGAGAGGAGCAGGAGGCGATAGAATGGAAACACAGCTTGAAGCCGATCCCGATCCCGACGAGTCGGGGAGTTTGATGGCGGCAAGTGGACGGTCCGAAACGAAACAGGTGAGACAACGAGACACAGACATCAGTGCAGTGGGGATATAGTAAAGAGGGATAGAGGTCGAGAGGGCGAGAAAGAGAAAGGTGCAGGCGGCAAACAGTCGCCGACGTTCGGCCCCGTCATGTGGCGGTGCTTTGATTTCGAAGCCTTTGTCTTTCCATCCAAGTGCAACAGCGGCAATTCTACGAATTCGAGCTATCTCTGGCGCTGGAATAACCCAGGGTCGTACAACTACTCAGTCCGCGTACTACCTGCGCAATCGTGGGACGATCCTGCAGCCACCGACGGACACTTGACGTTCCGGCCAACTTGAAACATACCGCTGTATCCTGGTGCTGCTGTGGAGGAAGCCGTATTGACCGCATTCATCTGTGCTGTGCGCCTCAACGTTGTCCCAAGCGCCGGCGAGCGCCTGTCCTCAAGTGCCCTCACATTCTATTGGCATCGAGCCTCAGATCTAGACGACTCGAGCTCCGTCTTCGCAAACGCGATATCATCCCGGCCATCAAGCGAGGAAGGAAGGACTTCATCCCCTCCCTTCATCTCATTATACCTATAGCTAGCTATCGGCCTAAATACCTCGATGACCCTTCCTTCCTTCCTCGCATGGGCGTTGCCTTCGATATGGGCAAGTCATTTCGGAGCCTACCGCTGCCAGTGCGACACGGGGAAGCTCCGTCGCTTCCTCGCGCGGCCATGGGGAAGGAAGGATTCAGCTCTCTCAAAATCACGACCGATAGTCTCGCTGAACTTGGTTTACTTACACCCACCGCCAAAACGCATTCGAAAACTTCCCCCTCCCACTCATTTCCGGTCTGAGGTCTTCGAATTCTTTAATCACAGACTCACAATCAAACCCGTCTCCATCGAACGCCGAACGCCGAACGCTGAACTTCACCAGTTTGTAGCAGTACGACTCACCTCGGTCTTTAGGCTGTCTTTTAAGTCCACAGTCACCCCGAAATCCAAATCCAACTCATTCAACTTCCAAAGAATAGACCCGTCTTTCTCCACTTCGTTCACCGACTGGATATCTCGGGCGAGAGCAAGCAATTCAATTATTGGGCGCACCTGCCTGCGCCTGCCACTCCTCTCAAATTCTTTCCTCGTCGCTCAAATGACCAATCTGACCTAGGTACAGTAGTTTCAAGTCGAACCAAACGCACCGACCGTACCAGCTGAAATAAACACCGCCACATCTATTTCAACCCACCCCGATGTTGTCTTCGTTGGATGGGCGCGAACAAAAATCATAATCAATCAACGTGTATGCTGTCTTCGACACCCTGGGCCGAGGAAACCCGCCCCTACCTCCGTTCGATCTTCTCTCGGTGCTTGTGACTGACTCATCGTATTGTACTCAGACCCTTAACCTTCAGCCCCCAAATCTGTAAACGACGTCCAATGGAAACAAAATAGAACAAAAGACGTCATCGTCCGCGCGGCCCTTCCTCCTTTCACTTCACCTCGGTGTCGAGTATTCTTCTATCCAGCCATCCACTTCGTGCTTTGCCGCCCGACATAACCACAAATCGTGCATATACTTGGAGTAGAGGTTCTGCCGGTGGATCGAAACGTTAAGACGATCTCCCGTCTTCCATCGACGTCTCTTAATATTTCTACATATGTACAGACAACCAGGCTAAATCAATCGCACCCTACGTCGCCTCGCAAAAGCACTTTCCCAAAACCTCAGCACTTAGTACTTAACCGCGTGTGAATCAGGACCTATGGGATGGTTTCTGTCCATAGGTACACCGGAGAATGTAATGACTGAGAAGGGCAAAATGTGAGATGTTTCGGCGTCTTCTGGAGTCGGGTTCAGAATCAACCATTTAATGTTGTACTTGACGCCCGTAGCGCTAGTCTCAGACAACTCAACATGAATCGGTTTCAATTATCTTCGTAAAGCCGATCCGACGGCGTGAAGGGCGCCTGTGGAAGATTGAATTGCCCACATTCAACCTGCAGCTGCCAGGCAGCATCGACACTGTTTACGTCCAGAGGTTCAGATGAGAGTGCGAATAGATGCGATTGCGGATTGAGTTCGGGACAAAAATGCAGGAGTATAGAGCATGGCCGCGGTCGGGACTCGGAGTGGGGGACGAGAGCGCCGTTGGATTTGTAGGGGCACTGTCTAGAAACGGCCCCCAGGGACCGTGCGCACCGAACCGAGCGCGTCTTGAACGACGGCGTCATCAACATGGCAGAAATACTTCTCCTCCCTCCGCCTCGGCAAGCCGCCCTCCCCGTCCCACCTGTCCTCCATATCCCTCCTGTGCTTGCTCTTCGCCTTCCCCTCCGCGATCCGCTTCTTCTCGAAATACACGTACGACGCATAACACACGCGGCTCGTGCTCCCGCTCGTCGGGCCCTTCTTGGTGAGGAAGTCGGTCAACTGCTTGGACTGGATGTTCGGCGCGTCGGTGTATGCAGCGCGCGACATGTCGCGGAGGAGCGCCGCCTTGGTGATGGTGCCGGTGCGAAGCAGCGCGTTGATTTTACGGCGGAGCTCGTCGCAGGTGTCATATATCTCGACGGTCGCGTCGTCGTCGCCGGGAAGGGTGACGCTGAAGAGGTCTTTCGCGGTATCGTCGGGGACGGCTTTCTTGGACTTTTTGGCGGAAGTCGAGGGCTCTGACGCGTCGGATTTACGTTTATTCTTCTGCGAGGATTAATGAGACCTGGAATCCATCGACGGTGGCGACGCGTATGAACTCACATTGGGCTTTGTGGTCGGCATCAACACTTTGCGCGCAGCTTCCTCCTCTTTCGCCTTCATGAAGGCGATATTGGCAGGGTCCGTGAGGAGAATCGGGTTGGGCAAGTCGGAGACCTTGAAGCTCATGGAGGTCGAAAGCTGGATTTGATTGTCACGCTGCGACGCGACTGTCACAAATAAACGAAAGGAGTCACGTGAGACGATACACACCGTCAAATATCGTGCACAGCACCGTCGGACTCTCAAACGCCGCCACTTTTGTTGATTATGTTCGCCCTCCTTGTACTCAGCCCGCAAATGAACGATGCGCTGGCCCAGTAACTGGAGCATCCAACGTTCCCTGAGATTCGAGAATACGAGCCAAAGCTGCCTTAGCATGTGCAGCCCAGACTAGTGTTCAAGACGAGGGGCGATGTGGCCGAGCTTTTTGTGCCAATGGGCGAAGGAACTGCGGGAGATGTCTGCACCGTGCGTCAGCGTCGGGGTGGCCCGGTATCTCAACTGTCTGCGAGTCTGTCTACTGCGCACCCCGTGCCCACTAATCCAGTCAGGTTAATTGGCTCGCACCGCGTCCTGAGCATCTGGCCCACCTACAGCGTCGCCCCCACCCTCGAGTACTTCGCCTGGTCCCCCCTCATCGCCCAAGCCCTCTCCCGCAACTCCCACGTCCTCAGTGCGGGCCCTCTCCGCCGCGCTGACCCAATCGCACCCCTCGCCTTATTCTGGCACCGCAGCCAACAGCCCCTACCACCCATCTGCGCCCCCGATAGCCGCGCCCCTCGGTCTACGCGTCCGCCGCGGCGACTCCGAAGCACTGCGTCCGCCTCGCCTCGCCGACGCCGGCGCCGGCTGGGAGTACAACGCGAGGAACCTCCTCGGCACACCCACGGACGCGCCCGCCTCCGGCGTCTCCCTGTGGCTGGCGCTGTCGACGTCCGCGTCGCCGACGGGGAGACGCGCCATGCCGCTGCCACTCGCGCGGGGCGATGGTGCAGCGCATACGCGATGTACGCGCGGGCGCGCCGGGGTCCTAATGCCGTGTCGCGGGACGTGCAGGCGCTGGCGCTGAACCGGATGTACATATCCACCGACGCCGCGCCCGACTTTGTCCACAAGCTCAGCGCGGATCTGGAGGTGGAGGGGTGGGCGGTGTTCAGCCCGCTTGACTTGGGGCTGAATAGGGAGGAGCAGGCGGTGGATATGAGTGTGCTTGTGACGGCGGAGGAGTTTGTGGGGTGGGGTGGGTTGTGTTTTCTTCTTCTGTGTAGCGTTTACTGACTTCATTTTTGCAGTTTTCACGTCGTGCAACGGCGGCTTGCGAGTGGGCGCGAGGCGCCCACCATCCACCTCTGGTGATGTATAGCTACTTACTGTAGACGGAATCGTTTAGACTAATACTGATAGACTTGCCTATGTGTTGTGTACGAGTATATTGCTGCTGGTGAGTGTGTCGCTGAAAATAACGGTCTGATAGTGAATTCCCTCAGCTTCGCCGTCATTTATCATCGTGCGCGTTCATTCCTTTGGTACCACAAGGCGCATGTTGAATTATCTTGTCAACCCCGGCGCAGCTCCAAAGTGTACCCGGTCCTGTCTGCCGCTGTGCTGCTCCCGCAAAGGACTCATTCCGCATGCAGGACACAGCTGGCCGCCATCAAATACGGGCCTGTTCTTCAAGTTGATTGCCCACCGAATTCGAACTGATTTCAAGCGGTGGCGCCGCGACAGGCTAGCCTCAATTGTGCGTAGTAGACCTGAATTTTTATTGGGCGTAGCCGCTATACTACTCTACTTAACTTACTGTGCGAATAGAATGCGACCGAGATCGTGCAACAAGCAATCGAGCACGACTAGGCACACAATCATTGCCAGGCGTGTAAAGAGTACACAGAGGCCCTCGATTATTTCATGATTGTGTTGAAATGTGTGTGCTCTCTCTGAGTCTTTATGCTCGCTGTCTATGTATGCGTCACTTACGAAATGCACGGCGCCCGGGTGGTAAATAAGGAGAGCCAGCAGTTCACGCTGCTTATACGGTCCAATATCGACGACGTGCCGAGACGCTACAAAACACCTCGCCGCGCCAGGACGAACCCGGGCGGTGAACGGAGCCGTGCATGCGAAACGGTACTTATATACTACCTCTGAACAGAGTCCCCCGAATCCCAACACGTTGCGGTATCGACTCGGCGACGAACCAAGAAACTGCGCGCCGGGCTAGTTGATAGCCATGGGAGCGATACAGTAACTTCGACTTGAGACGATATCGCCGGCCTCGACGGGGAGAAGGACGCCGTGAAGGAGGCGGCGATTGTTCCAATCAAGTTTCCGCTGCTTTTCAAGAGTAAGCGAGTCAAACTACTGTACGAGCGAGGCAAGAGCGAGGTACGATGTATTTCCAACATCCGCGCACATTTCAATTGCCTAAGTACGGGCTGAGTCTGTGTCTTACTAAACACGTTTCCCCGCCTAGCAGTACATAGCGAAATATTTTGAATGTAAGCAGTTGGCCGTTGGTTTACCCTGGTGGTTTACTTGCAATATCCGTAGGTCGAGATTCAAAGGGCGAGGCTCGCGGTGGAGGTTTGAGCAACAGATTTTTGAGGAAAGAGCAGGCTGCAACAAGGACGCTGTTGAATCTTGACTCGGATTGCCGTGTTTGAGCTCCGCTAGGTATCCGTTCCTTTTGTAACCTTTTTTGTAACAGGCTCCTGATTCGGTTTCATTTAACACGTCGATCAGGAAATTCCCACGATTCGAAATCGCGTTATCTACGAGAATTGTTTGAGGGGTTCTGCTTTAGACTTGGTACTCGACAACGTCGCTTTCAGCGCCACGGGCAATATGAAGGATAATAGGGACCGCGGCAGTAATACATCCTCCTCCTCCTCCTCGGCACCTGTGGCATGTGCAGCGTCTGTAAGAGATGGCTTCCGTTGAGCAGCAAACACCTTGCCATTTCAAACTCTGGCTTACCTATTCCAATCATTCTTGAATCTCGCTGATGGCTCTTCTGAGCCCATATTATCGCTTGTGCACACGATCCACCTGGGTCTTACTGTCCACGACACACCAATCGCGGACGGGCCCTTATGGGGACTCATGATGTCCCAGCACCTGGCAGCACTCCGAGTCGGTGAGCTCTGCATTGACAGCGTTCCAGGACATCTGCCGAACGTGGACAAATTCAAGTTCCTGCAGTGGGTGTACACGGGCATCTCGCGTGTAGGGCAGCTTTTTCACGCATTTACGACTCATCCTCCCGACCAATTTTCCTCTCAACATGTTGGCGGACATCTTGTTGGGTCTCCTGTCCCTCACCGAACTCAAAATACGCAGTAAGCGGCGGGTGTTCCGCTATGGTATTGTGCCGCCGTTCTCCGGACACACCGCAGACAGTTGCCGTCCCTCCCCGCTTGTGAGCACTAGATATCCCGCTCTTGTCCAGCACCAGCTGCCAGTGTTCCGGCTTAAGGCCTTATTAAGGGTCTTTTTTATCGCTAACCCTTAGGACCCTTAAGATGGCCTTAATAAGGGTGTCCTTAATAAGGCTTAATTTCCTAAAGGGGAAAATCCAACGAAATTGCCACAAACAAAGGCGTAGAGCTGAAATTGTGTGTTGTACCCTTACCATTAAGTTCCTCGACAGTCCAGACCTGGCCTACCCCGAAGCTGCCTCATCTCCGCCAGGGGAAGTGACTTTGCCAGTCAAACAACCCAATCCGACTCATCATTATTGACTTCATCTGCAACATCATAAAGATGGGTATGGCCAAGTTGAAACTGATATCAGGGCCATATTTTTCCCACTCAAAGCATTGCAGAGTAGCTTTCTAGCTAAAGTGATGAGCCATCATTTACCCTTAACGCGCCCTTACAGTAATATGCCCTTAACATGTTTTCAGCCAGTTATTAAGGGTTAGCATTAAGGGCTTATTAAGGCCTACCCTTAATAAGCCCTTAGCCCTTAGCCACAACACTGCCAGCTGCTTCTTCCAGTGGCTCCTCTCCCACCAGACCCCCTGGGATATTGCTATTCATTGCATGTCAACTGCATTGTTGGGTAGGGTACATTTATATTGCTACAGTTATGTGGGCAATGGACCTACTTGAACAATTCAATATCAAGCCCAATAGTTTCGACCCCTGGGTGCAAAGGGAGAGAGAGGTAGTTGAAGTCAAGTGATGCAGAGAATGACAGACTCGGGTCAGAATGAAGCTGTTCTGTGGCCTGCAACATCCTGTCTTGGATTTTTTAGCCCTTGAGACTTATTGTGGCATTTCGACCGGATGTATTATAATTCATGCAGTGGTTTTGTCACTGCTTCACTCTTCACAGATTTTCTGTTGAATAGTCCCAGGCAATTCATAAATATGCATGAGTCTTACTACTGTACTATTTCGACCAAATGTTGACTCTGGTGTTATGTCCCGAGGACTATTTGAAAAGATTTCTATTCAAATAGTCGAGGGGAAGAAGGGGAAGGGGTTAAATGGGTAGCAGTGTAGAAAGTGCTAATGGGTGAGAGGTTAAGGTTGTGTCATTGATGATTTGTTGTTTTTGAATCGTTAGCGTTCGAATCGTCCCTGCGGTAGTTATTTTGTTTCATTTTGCATCTCGATTCTAGAGTCTGTTTCATTTCATTGGTGTGAACTTCAAGCAACTAATACTTCAGGATACGATACGCTACACATACTATGGAAAACTAGGACCTAATGGACTACTTTCTTGGTGGTCCCGGACAACCAGGTAAATAAATTTGGTTCACGGAGGGAAAGAAGATTTAACGAAGATTTGCATCCCGCACAAGGTGGAGGTCTACTCCTGAATGTTGTAGTCGGAGAGTGCGGTCGTCCGTCCTCGAGATCAGACGTTGCTGGTCAAGAGGGATACTCTCCTCGTCCTCGGTGAGGGTCCTGTGAAAAACAAATTTCAGATTACAAGTAGGAGGGTGGAGCCGGAAAGAGCGGTGCATCGCCTCACCTCGACTCATCCCTGTAACCACCTGCCGCCGCCGCGTTTGCTGGACGAACAAGTCAGCATAGAGAGCGGCCCACACGTTCAGAGCCGCAAAGCAGTCATTTCGCGCAAGAGGTTCAAGAAAATGAGTCTGCGCATACCTGACATGTGTTTCCGCTGTTGTGGGCACTCCGTTCACCCAACTCCATGCCTCGTGCCCTCGGCGCCGACTCGCGCACTCCGCATGCGTGCATGTTTCGATGTCTAGATAAACGGCCGCTGTCGTCTTTCAAAGTACTGACATGCACAACAAAACACTCACGATGTCCTCTCCTAATTTTGTTTCGCCCCCCCACCGACCTGCTCGAACGCGCCAACACGTCGCCGCTGACATCTGCTCAACGAAATCAGCGATACATACCAGTCGTGCCGCGTCTCAACGCCCCGCATGCCTTTGGCCTCTACTCACCTAGCCATTTCGTGCGCACCCACGCCCCCCTAACCGAAGTCGACTCGCGGGTCCTTCGTTGTCCAACGTACCATCATTCGGGCCTGCCTTGCCTTTGTCACGGTGAGCTTGCACGGCAGGTTCACCTCGGTCGTGGCGGGGAATCAGTGCACGAACGTCACCTCGATTCAGAGGAGGGTATTGGCCCACAGAATTGTGTTGTTGGCGACGTCGGGTGCCGGAGCAGACGGAGGAGTGCGTAGATGTCGAGACTTAGAAGATCTTGTGTTTTGCAGATTTTTTGCTTCACTAGAGTTGCCCAGAGACTGAAGGGATTTTGGGGCCAGAAGATTGAGGGTTTGCTTGAGATTTGGCGGCTGGAGAAGAGAGGTGTGGTGGACGAAGGGTGCCGGGAGGGGAGGTGGCTGTGCGACTTAACTTATGCCCGATTCGGCATATTATGTCCTCGGGGCACTGCCCCAGAGTCCAAATGTTCACGCCATGTCACCCGTCACCACAGGTGTTCACTGGACTTCCTGTTCATTTCTCGGCAATCACCTAAAATTACCATAACGGGAAGGCCGGCAAGTGCCGACCGAGAATTCTTGACACTTTTTACCCCTATTTGAGTCTAAAAATTTGAATGTCACCGTCACCTGTACCAAATTGGTTCAGTTCACGACCTTCCGTCACCCGTCACTTGAACATTTGGTTGAAATAGTACAGTATTCCGGTAAATTGAGTCATCAAGCTGTAGCGCGGAGACTACACCAACTTGATTAACTAAGACAGTTCAATCACATTCACCGAGCCAGTATTGCTTCTGGAGCCTGGACCATCCAGATATTTTACTCTAGGCTGTCACTTCCAATTCTACCACCGGGAAACTTGTCAAGAAGTCCCTGAAGTTTCACCACTATGAGCATCTCTCCGACCCAAGGGGACTCGTTAAGATCCTGCGTCTCAACGCCGAATCACTCTCCAGCGTCGAGGTCGACCGGGCGTTCGTGGGAACCTCTGACGATACTCGGGAGCCACCAAGTACTTGGGGTGCCTTGTCACTCGCACTGGAAGATTCGAGTGCTGTTCTTTCGAACTTGGAAGTACTCCGAATTCCTGCCCTCACGACATTCCACGCCACGCTCGCGTGTATCCGGCGGTCCGGAGATACCCTGACTAGCCTGCATCTCGTGGACCACTTACTGCACGATGACGAGGTTGTGGCTCTGCTTCAGGTGTTTGCCCACCGCCCCTTTGATGCGGGGCTGCAAACACTGTATGTCGGTCTGATGAATCTGACGGTTGAGACGTTGGATCTCCTGGCCAGTCGGCTGCCTGGACTGCGGGATCTTAATCTTGTCCTGTTCCCGACTACTGTACAGGACATTGTCGTGAGTGTCCCTCATTTTCTCTGTGGTAGCACTCTAATACAAATCTCCTAGCATCGTGACTCCGGCCCTGTAAGTATACACTCCAGCTCTTCTGTGTTACCTGATCTCTTCCTCTCCCAGTCCATGTTCTGTGTAACGTTGGGAGTCCACTTCTACCAAGATTGGCCCCTCCAAAACATCGGTCAGTACACAAACCCCCTTCAGTTTATGCGCTGACCGACCTGCGCAGGGATCTGGAAAAAGCGCTTCATCGACACGCCAATCTCGAGCCGCGAAGAGAAAGCCCTCATGGAGCACATTGCGCGCTGCGTCCCGAGCATCCAGACGTTCAAGGGCGAGACCAAGTCCGTCGGCGCCCCTTGTCGCCATTGGAACGCATCATGATTCATTCACTTTTTTTTATCAGGGATTTGGATCGCCGGGTTCTGGATGCGAACGCGAGGGTTCGATTCAGCGCGACCTGGCATGGACGTTGGCACGGACGTTGAGAGACTATTGGTGTGCTGGTGCTTGCGATTTATTAATGCATATATTTTTCGGCCGCCGAATCAGTCTTTGAATACACCCTCAGCTTCCGGACGCCGTTTGAGTTGGTAATTATCCGTGTGTTCTCTGTCTTTGCGGCCCGGGACAGAGCTTCTACTCATGTGTTCTCTGTCTTCGCGGTCCGGGACAGAACTTTTTCTGTGCCTTAGGCCATACGCGGCAATACCAAGTTCTTCGCAGTCATGGTTTCTCCTCTCTTGTACCGTCACGCGCAAATGAGTCCGGGATGGCAGGACAAGTATAGGTGTATAGTGTATTGAACCGCCTCTTTAGAGCGTTCCCAAATTCCCCGACGAGTTGCCAGAGGGAGATTTCCAAGGGTGAATAGTATCAGCCGACGAATTCAACGGCATGGGTGCTACTCAGGTTTTCCTTTTCTTTTTGGCTCTGCAGGCCTGAGTGACTTTCAACTTCAGAAATTTCTTCACCTCCGCCTCATCGATACCTCGACGAACTTCAAGCTTTTGCCTTTTGGTCGTTCCCCCGCTCAGACTGAATTTTTAAGGCCCACACCGAGGTTGAATCGCGATGGCGCCTAAACTGGCAGGCCTTCTCTGCCAACCCTCGGAACGAAAAAGCTACATGTGATTGCCCCTGGCGTCCGAAATTCTTCCAATGCACTTTAAAGTCGAGGGCTTCCAAGCCAAATTGAACTGAGCACTAACAAGCCATGTTCCCGTCAGCTTTTTCGGTCTTTGTCGTCGCCGCCTGCGGTATCTTCCCGTTTGTTCAGGGGCAAGGTTTGGTCATCCTTCATCGAATTTCATAAATGCCTAAGTTGTTTTGCCACCAGCATGCCCAACCATCCCATCCCTCACGAGCTACAGCAACACGGCCCTGCCTGATCCGTTCACCTTCGCCGGTGGTTCAAAAGTTCTCACCACCGCCGACTGGGCGTGTCGATCTGCGGAAATCAGCACCCTCCTGCAGATGGACGAACTTGGTACGATGCCGGGCACGCCGCAGTCCGTCACCGCCTCGTTCTCTGGCAGTACCCTCACCATCACCGTGACGGATGGTGGAAAATCGATTTCGTTCGCCCCGACCATCACGTATCCCTCGACTGGAACGGCGCCGTTCCCCGCTATCATTGGAATTGGTGGGATTAGCATCCCCAGTCCTGCCGGGGTCGCGATTATCAACTTCAACAACGACGACATGGGCTTGCAGAATGATGGAAGCAGTCGCGGTCAGGGAAAATTCTTCACGCTCTATGGAAGTAATGCCTCTGCGGGTATGTGAAATCTTCATGTGGGTTTCAATCTGATTGTTTTATTTTGAACAGGAGCAATGATGGCCTGGGCTTGGGGTGTTCGCCGGATTATGGATGCCCTTGAGAAGACCCCTGCGGCCAGGATCGACACGACACGAGTTGGGGTTTCCGGATGCTCGCGAAACGGCAAGGGTGCCCTCGTTGCCGGTAAGTTTTTGTGAATTCCTCCCTTATTATCTTCGATTGACTTTTTCTGCAGGGGCGTTTGAATCGCGAATTGTTTTGACAATCCCCCAAGAATCGGGCTCTGGCGGTACCGACACTTGGCGTATCTCGGATTCGATCCTCAAGAATGGAACCTCCACGCAAACGGCGTCAGAGATCATCGGCGAGAACGTCTGGTTCTCCACCAACTTCAACCAGTTCGCGACAACGTCGGTCAATAAACTGCCCGTCGATCACCACTTGCTCATCGGTATGGTGGCTCCCCGTGGCTTCTTTGCGATAGATAATATAGGATACGACTGTGGGCATACTTCCATTCGCCGCTTACCTCCTCCGCCTCACCGGAATTTTCTGTAGGGTTGGGACCCCAGTCCTCCTATGGTGCACTAGTCTCTGCACGCACCATCTGGACCGCCCTCGGGTCACCCCTCTCAATGGGCTACTCGCAGTCGGCCAACCACCTCCACTGCTCGTTCCCTTCGACTCAGCAGACACAGCTAAACGCCTTCGTGAACAAGTTCCTCTTAAAGCAGTCATCAGCCAACACGAACATCACTGAGACCGCCGGAGGGTACCAGTTCGCGATCCCGAACGCGCAGTGGGCGCCATGGACGCCGCCGGCATCGCTCAGCGGGTCCTCCACGACGACGTCGGTGGGGACCACAACGCCGGTGGGGACCACGACCCCAGTCACGTCGCCGACGTCCACAGTTAGCACCCCCGTCTCTACTCCTACTGGCAGCACGGCGGCACATTGGGACCAGTGTGGCGGGATAGGTTTGTCCCCATTAGCTTTTTACGTGGTTCAACTCCTGAAGCAAATTGCTTTAATTTAGGCTGGACCGGAGCTACAATCTGCGCGGCGCCGTTCACTTGCCAGGCAGCGAACGCATACGTGAGTCGTGGTTGTGTTACCGCTCCATAAAAAACTGAGTTTGTTTCCCTTTCAGTACAGCCAATGTCTGTGAGGCCAGACGTTTTGATTTTACTATCCGAGTTTATGTCAAGTTATGTCGGATCCAATTGTTCGGTACATCATCTCCTTCCAAGGTGTGGCCAATGAGCTCGTGTGGTTTAAGTATGGGAACCACATCTTGAACAGTCGAGTGTGAGTATTTCCTGTGAGAACGACGTCGTACTGGTGAGAAATCGGGTGACGGAACGAAAATAAATAAATTCGAACATGGCCGAGATACGCGAACTCTCGAGTGAGCGGGAATGTGGAAGAGAAAAGAGTGGTCAAGAGGCTCGGGGATACCCAGAAACCTTCGAGATAAGACGATCAGGCACCTCCGAGTCTCACACAGTGTTCGGATGGCACCCAACAAAAGACGGGTCACAACTCTTCAACCGTGGGAAATTCAACTCCGCCGTGGATTCCCATTTCTGGACAATATTGCATTCATATAATTGACACTCCCTTCATATTCTCTCGCTGCCTCTGTGCATTCCATGTGTGGGGGCTTACGCCAATTATTCCTCAAATCGAGCTTTCGCGCCAGCTGTCAATCAGTGTTTCCGGGATGATCGGCAGTAGTTCTACTCATCTAAGTACCAAGCGAGGAGTCCCGTGGGTTTTTGGCCCAATGCAAGCCACTTTCCAACCGAAAATCCCGAGGTGGCGCTTTCACCAAACTTTCACCCAAAAATTTCTCGCTAACCCCGCAGATTCACTCTATAACGGACTAGTCTCTCGTAGACAGACACTACAAAATTTTGCTCGTGCCTCGCAATTTGTAATAACGGACCGAGATCCCTCGTCCACAGCAAGTTTCACTCTATATTGTGGACCCAAAAACCCAAATTTTCGCCTCAGTTTCACCCTATTCCGGACCGACCTAGTACCGAGTCACCGGAGGAGGAGGAGGAGGAGGATGTATTACTGCCGAGGTCCCTATAAGGAACAAGCAGGTATTGTACCAACATACACGCGTCCTGATGTATGCTACAATCGTCAACGGCCTTATCGCTGAGGTAGCATAGGCACCGATAGCACCTACACATCGCACAATAAGACAGAAGAAGACGGGCCAAAAGTATTACGGGTGCCTGAAAACTACCGGGAAGTATCGAGGGAACTCCTGGAACAGAGATAGAACATCGTAGACGTACTTCGCAAACACCTTGATCCCCGTCCTCGTTGACACGAGTTTCACGAGGAATTCGTAGTTAGTTATCTGCCCGTACTGTGCGCGCGACTTCGGGTCGCAGACTGAGAGAGCCGCCAAAAAGCGAATCCTCAGCTGCAACAGGCGCTGGTCCGCGGAACAGTCAAACAGTGCGTGTACTTCATCTTCGACGCCCCCCCGACATAACCTACACAGCCTGAAATCGCGAGGCACAGCATCCCGGTATCGAGTGGAGTACCGCAACTGTTCAACGCTAAGCAGGTGGTCACCAAGTAGAAGTCCGGTCAAGGCTTTGCGGTGCGCAGGTACTGCGACAATGGTGAGATAATGCCGAAGCCGACGAGGTGCGAGGACCAATCGCTCATCGCTCATTTCGAGTCTGTTGTGGAGAAGGTGGGTTTTGACCAATCGGTCGATATCGCGTTGAAGATCCTCGTCCACAATTTGAACAATCCTCTTCTCAACAGCCTTCACGAAGTCCATCGAGAGAAGGTCATCCGGGCCAGCCTCGATGGGCGTGGGAAGCCGGCTAAGCATGATGACAAAATCAGAGGCCCAACCCGACTTTCCCACGCGCAAGAGGTTGACCGAATCGAGGAACGAGTCAAGCACGACACGACCCTCTTTCTCCTCCAACAACGAAACAAAATACTTCAGTCGGCCCAGGGCTATCACCAGCCGGCGTATGCGGATCGGCATTTGCCCAGTCTCCGTGAATAGGACGGCGAGCATGGAGTGCGAGTTGAGTCCGAGGAGACGGCGCAAGAAGGAATGTTGTACGTCCACGTGTTCCTTCAAAAGTGAGTCGTCCGTGTCCATAGACAGCTCGCACCCAGATATCAAGTAGCAGTCAACCCGCGCCATGTACAGTTGGAGGCCCTCCTTGACAGGGAGCGTCCCAATCCTGTGTTTTAGTGCGAACACCGCGTTACTGGTACCCCTCGCCTTAGACGCTTTGATGGCGTAGTGACGCGCAAAGATGTTCGAGTAGATTGACGTGAACCAAATGCCGACATACTTAGGGGGCCTACGTACATCTCATAAGCTGTTCACATCATTTATAATCCTCCACTGAGGCCGCTGAAGCCGCGCATTGTATGTTGCACAACACATATAAAATCGTAGTTCCAAATCCTCCAATACACACTCCCACTCCTTAGCTGCACCATGGCCACATACAAATTGTTTGCTGTCGTCGGTGGCGGCACGGTCGGACTGCACATCGCCACTGGTCTTGCTGCCCAGAATGTCTCCGTCATCCTGCTCTCACGCTCTTTGACCAAAACCCCCCATCGGGTGTTCAACTCGTCCAAGTCGACACCAGCGACGTCGCAGCCGTGACCGCGGTACAGTCGCAAACGGCGAAGCGAAACGTCATCACGTACCAAAACACCGGGCCGTTCGGTACATCGCAGGCCTCAGATCGGCTCAAGATTTAGGGAGGTGAGTGTCCTCCTTGAGAAACCTCGGCCTGCAAAAGGAACTAGGTGAAACCATAATATTGCACCCACACAGCGTGATTTATTTGAGAGCATCATTTGAACCATTTTCAGTGTTTCAGTCGAAAAATTCAAGATGCTCATAGAAGTGCTTCATACCACCCAGAGCGTGCTTGGGGGTTGTTTCTCAGTCCTTTGGTGCCTAATATAAATTCAATGGCCCTTTGCACTGCCAAAAACCGGTAAATTGAACTGTTGTGCAGTGTTTCGCTACGTCATCAATGAGCCAAATTTGGCCTCCCGGAGAAACTCGCTCCGTTGTCCACGAGTTCGGGACGAAATCCTCTGATTCTTTGAACTACAGTGTAGCACATATGCCAAGGAGTCGATGTATGACAATAGCTGTGGCAATTTACGTCATATTGTGCCCACAGTCTGCCGGGCACACAAACCGTTTCGCTTCGCCGTTTGCGACTGTATTGAAGGAACATAAAGTAGACGTCGTCATTTCGGCCATCAACGCAGGGAGCGTAGAGAACACCGCAGCTCAGAAACCCGTGGTAGACGCCGCGAAAGCAGCTGCAGTGAAACTATACGTGCCCAGTGAATTTGGATGTCCGTCAGACGGTTGGCAGACGGAGGGGTTCCTTGGGGTCAAGAATAAAGTCGCAGGTTAGGGTTTACCCTGAAAGGTCTTATTGTGCCAAGCTCACAAGAATTCCCAGAATACGCGAAATCTGTTGGACTTCCTTCGGCAAGGATTTATGTAAGTCCCATGCAAATGAGATATCAAATGAGGTGCTGACCGCTTTTCCAGACGGGCCTTTTCACCGAATATATCCCCTTCCTCACGGGCTATAACACTAACGGGAAGATTAGAGTCATAGGCAAAGACGACACTCCAGTGTCATTCACATCCATCCCTGACATTACAGGTAAGAAGAGTCGCCAATGCATCACCATTAGCTATTCCTAACCCGTCGACAGGCTTCGTCGTCCACGCCCTAACGGCACTCCCACCATCCGAGCTCGAAAACCGTACACTCCGCCTCGAGGGCGACCGCGCGACGTTGAACGAGCTTGCCCCGAAGTTCAACACCTCCGTGGAGCATGTCGACTCAGTTACGGGGGAAGGAGGTGATTTTGTCACGCACTTGCTCGAGCTCTTCGAAGCTGGAGCGGGGAGCTCTGGATGGGATCAGGCAAATAAGAAGGAGGTAAGCGAGGGAGCAGCAAGTGGGAATCTGTCGTGGCCTGGCCACCAGTGGAAGACTATCAAGGAGGTGCACAACCTGTAATCAATGGATACTCGGTAACTTCAAATTGAAGTTGAACCGATCCACGTGGTTGGAAAAAGACGGTCGAGACAGTTCGGCAGCCGGACTTGAATTCATAGCATGAATGGCCTCCTCTCTTTTCCCGGCCGTGGATTATCATCTCCTAAGTTCAACTCTTGATATGCTCAAGTGTCTTGATATCATGATGGTCATTGCACATTCTTCTCGTCCTGTACGTCCTGCGATAGCTGTCCAGTCGTGGGTTCGGGTTCGCTTGCTCCAGACCGACCGAAGCCGCGGAGGAATATCCCAGCAAGGAACGTGCCTACACCGGAAAAGAAGGGTTAGCGTTAGAAGAATCACATATATGGACGCGGAAACGCACACAGCACGGCCATCCCGAAGGAGGTCCACTGGGCGGCATGGTATGCTTTTAATGGGGCTTGGTCCCCACAACTCTGACCCGCAGCCCCGTCGTGCGCGAGGGTTGAGATGGGGAGGCCAAAAGCAGTCCCGAGCTGGCCGAGATACAATATCAGTGAGCAGGTCGAACTCTACGGAGTTTAACTTGATAGAATGTACCTGGTTTAATGTCTGGAATATCGCACCCGCGAGACTCTGTTCGTGCGGCAAGCTGATTTTCGCGACGAATATTGTTCCGGCAGCGAAGAAAAAGTCTGCCCCAACCACAGCCAAAATGGGGCTGGGGAATCCATAAGCCCAGTATGGGGCTCCTGGATGGATGATCGCGAACAAGAGGGCGGCCGTGGCCGTGCACGAAGTACCGAACACTGTTACGGCTAACGTCACTGGCAGTACCGAAGGCGCGAACGAAAATTTCTTCTTTTGGGATGTTTTCAGATAATTGTTAGTAACTCAACGAGTTCTGCACCGATTTGAATGAAACCTAGATAGATCTGTCAGGCTAATTTATGCGCAATTAGTGACACAGAAGAATTTGTGAAAATATTATGTATTGGGTAATCTGTAGTTTTCGGCTGTTTTCGGGCCGAATGCTGTCTAGCATACCCAGAACATGCCCCAGTGACCTAATATTTCGGGATGGACAACATGTATACCTGTATAAATATGTCATAGAGCCAGAAGTACGGATAATTTAGTTATACTTCTGTAGCTGCATTGGAGAAATTTGACAGCTTTTGCATTCAGAAATATTGTAAGGATTACATCGATCTATTGATTTTATACAATTCTGGCCCTATCACATGTTCCCCAGGCATATTGTTTGTCCTTCCCAAAATATTAGGTCACTGGGACCTGTTCTGGGCATGCTACACAGCATTCAGCCTGAAAACAGCCTGAAACTACAGATTGCCCAATACATAATATTTTCACAAATTCTTTTCTATCACTACTTGCGCATGAATTAGCCTGACAGATCTATCTAGGTTTCGTTTAAATCAGTGCAGAACCCGTTGAGTTACTAACAATTCTCTGAAAACATCCCAAAACAAGAAATTTTCGTTCGCGCCTTCGGTACTGACGTTAGCTGTAATAATATAAGTAAAAAAGAGACAAAAAACAGTGACTGTTTCAACCCATATACATACCTATCAAGACCCAGAAATCGACTTGGTTGATCGTTAGGACGACCAGAACGTTGCACAGGATGCCTGCCACAGTCATGGGAAGCATACGCACCGCCGCAAAGACGGGACGAAGCTTGAAATGGTCCTCGTAATAGAGCTGGGGAAAAAAGGACTCGATAACGGAGGCGTTTCGGTTATAGCACGCAACACACCTGAGACCAGAAATACCAAGTGAGAAAGGCGGAGCATTCCAAGAAAGCGATGACTTGGATTACGGCGAACCTGCCTTTGGCGCGCGTCCACAGAGATAACTTCATGAGGGGTGGCCGGAGTCGCCCTTCACTGTCTTCGAGACGGCGTTGCCAGAAGAGGAAAATCATGATCAACAGCACGCCGACGACCAACAAGGCGATTATATCTTTATGCCACGGTAAGTTAAATTGTGATGCGACTTTGGCGAAAGGAAAGACACAAATCAATCATGCACAAGGTGTTCGCCATCCATGCGGAGCAAGTTCACCCTGACCCAAGACGAAGATCACAAGGATTAGCCCAGCGGTAACGACATGGCGCTCTCCGTTCTACCTCTTCGCGGGACTTTCTGCACTCTGTGCCCTCGGTGGCTTGTTTGCAATTGACGCCGACCTCCCCAACACAGAACTGGACAAACGCGTAGATTGGTTCGGCGTGCTGAACAAAAGAAAGAAAGAAAAAAGGTTAGAAGATATAGACACCAGTACAGAGACCTCACCGAGTATATTGAGTGAGTACAGCACCGATTTGTGTTCCTATCGCCCCTCCGATAGGTGCGCCGGCCGAAAAGGTCGCGAAAGCAATTGTCCGTGTGCGGCCCTCGGGGAATCCATGGGCAAGGATTCCTATCTGGTGAAATACAATGCATGTTCATTTCAAGATAGATATACGTACACATGCTGGAAGGAATGCGGCCGGGCCGAGACCTTGAAGTCCTCGAAGAATGTAGAGCGTTGTGGCATTTTGAGCAAAACCACAGCCGATAGACAACACCCCGAGCCAAGTAATACCCAACAGGAAGAATTTTTTGCACCCAAACAAGTCCGCAAGTCGACCGAAGAGGAGAAGAAAACAACCCTAAGTGTTTCAATTGAGTTCTGGGTCTACGGATATGGGAAATTATTCACTGAAGAAAGGGAGGCAGCGGACACCAGCCATTGCAGTTTGTCTTCTGCAATATTCAGGTCTTCTCCAATTACTGAAAGAAATATTGAGATGGCTCCCATCGACGCAAGCTGGAATACGCCCTCAGTTTTGCCACGCAGAGGATTCAAAGAAGTCTAGCGACGCACATTCGTGATCATCGCAAAAGTACATGTAGCGACCAAGAGTGCCGATTTCCAGGCGGGTCTTGCGACAACGGGGGCACTTTCGCTTGCGGGACCTTCACCCATCGATGATTTGCTCCCTGCCATGATCAGCCCACGATTAGCTGGCACAGGTGGGTGAAGGGGTGGGTGTATGAAGGCGAATGGCGGCCATTTGGACCGATTCAAAGTTCACTTTAAATATCCTATACATTAAAACACAACTAGCCGAAAGTCATGTGAAAGTCATGTGAGCATCACATGATCCTTTCCCACGAGATGCCCGAGCGTTAGCGAGGGCCAAAACAGGTGAGCTCAGAATATACCGTGTCTTTGCGAGCACGGATTGTGCAGCAAATCCGACGCGCCGAAGGCGGGTCCCACTCAACTTGTATACTGTCATAAATAAACGGAAATGGTCACGTGAAGAGATACACACACGGCCAAATATCGTACACACTGGATGACGTTACGATGTATTTCTAAGGCTCCAACTATTTCTGTTTGAAAACCATTCAGGCGGTTAATTTTCCTCCCGCGGGTTGAT
This sequence comes from Mycena metata, assembly GCA_029378385.1. NCBI lineage: Eukaryota > Fungi > Basidiomycota > Agaricomycetes > Agaricales > Mycenaceae > Mycena > Mycena metata. Next base: position 758,038 of record JARKIB010000027.1, on the reverse strand, counting down.
TGGCCGAGGCATTGATTTTGAAGCCTTCGGGCTACCGTGAGGGGCTTCTACGTTGAGCCCTTCAAGTTCAACCGCCTGTCAGGGTCTCACTAACTTTATGGGTCTTTGGGGCCCAAGACAACGACGTGGATGATACTCAATGTTGAGCCTTCCTAAACGGCGCATTTACCTTGTTTTTCGGTGTGAATGTCCTCTATTTTGCATTCGGTAAGTTTGGAAAACACCTTGTTTAATGCCCTGTTGACTTTCAACAGGTCAACGATCCCTGTCTGCTCTTGGACTGGTACACGTGCTCTAACGGCGCCGACTCAAACATCAGTGGGACCAAGACTTCCCCACCATACGCACTGAAGGTGGTCGGCCTGGCTCCGAGTCCCCCGGCATCGTTGCGTTCATTCGCGAGCGGTTGGTGGTTTTGGGAGATCCTCATCAGAGCCAAGCGGATCGGCCCAATGACGTGGAAGCACAAGAAACCCTGGCAGCAGTGGAAGACATGCCCGACACCGACACTCTCGAAAGTGTTCCCGCTTCCAGCTTCCAAACTCGCGCAATCTGGGTTTGGTTACATTCTGGACGAGATTACCTTGCTGGGCGTCGATCTAAGATTTATGGGCGATGAGATACTACACACCAAGAAGCTTATATAGCAAGTGTTACTGGTTGAAGCAGTCAACGGGAATCAATCAACAGATGCCTAAACTCGGCAATCAGCATTGAGTTCACACGGTTGAAAAGTTGGTGAGTAATCAAATGAAGTCTGAGCGGTAGAGAGAGTCTTCAAGGGTGATACTCTTGTCCGCGACTTTAAGCCACATTACAGAGCTAGATGTCTGTTTGGAAGGGCAGGGGAAACTGAAGTACACATCACGACGAATTATGTGCTTCTCAAGGTTTGATTTCCTACCAAGTCGAGTGTTGAGAACCGATTTTGGGCCCGTTTCCCTTCGAATAATGGGAGCCTGGACCATATCCAAGCATGCGGCGGTGTCTCCTCTAATATTGAGTGTTGAGTCTTTGAGAATTTAACTTACCAAAGCACATATGGCGTGGTGCGTCCAGTTGTGCTTCCCGTTTCCCTTCTCGGCTTCCTTTGCCCCCGCGGTAAGATAATATTCATCTCGTCAAGTTAGAGCACGCGCCTTGGAGTGCTTCGAGACCTACTACTCTAAGCCTGAATTTAGATTAATCCCCGTCGGAGGTTTAAAGAGAGGTTGCATCTCGAAGGTTGGAATTTTCCCGCCTTTGTCCGACTGTCAATTCCGAACCGTGAGAGCCTCTTGATAAAATTGATCAATCGCCCTGAATTCAGTCCGTGTCCTTTGGAAAGCTCTGCGCTTTCGAATAACTTATTCCGGCCAAGCACGGGCGGTGATCTCTTCTCATATGCATTCAGTCTTTGAGATTTCGACGACTCAGAATCAAAGGACATGACATCACTGGAAGATGGATGCAATGCTAATTCTTTCCCCCCACGGCCGGTAAAATGCAGATTCTATGTATGTATAACGAGTATTATTGAATGTTAAACATTTCATGCAGGCCACAAGTTATTGCCTAATCCTAAGACCACGTATCATATTCATCTCGTGGTGGCGAAACGAGAATGCCGCGCGCGCTCGCCCGCGGTATCAACGTCCTCACTTCGTCCGTGATAATCGATTCCTTGCTCATGTGATCTACGAACGACAGCCGCCGGAGGGAAGCAAACTGGGATGTGGCCAGAAGCACATCAATCGCGGCCCAATCCGGCCCAATCCGGTGGCGGCGCGAGGTCCCTCATGTCCACGGTCCGTAGATACACCCCGACGTTGAGCGAGGCGAGGCGGGACGCGGACAAGGCGGTGAGTGTGCTGGGGAAGGTCTCCGGCGCAACGGCAAAGAGCATGTGATGCACGAGGCGGGGGGTGTATGGCAGGGTACGCGCGTGGAAGGCGCGAGTGCCTTCGATGTTCCAGAAGTTGTCCCAGCCATCGACTTTCTCTGTAAGCCGATACGCGAGGGAGAGGGAGCGGAGTCGAGCACCAAAACGGCAGAGATACGTTTCCAGCGGCGCGACTTCGTGCTCAGCGTTGGGGGCACAGGCGTCGATCGTCAGCGAGGTGAGCATCGGGGGGTTTGCATGGGAGAGAAGCCACTCGAAGAAGAAGCTGGTGCCCTGCCAGAAAGCGATATCCAGAGTGTTCAAGTGCGGAGGCAACGCTTATGAGCGGACTTCGTCCGGGGAAAACCGAGGAGTGTGGCGGGAACGGTGCTAGAACACCGTACCCGTGATTCCGCCTTTTGCTGCGCATTTTGAGTTCGGTGAGGCACGGGAGACCCGATAAGATGTCGGCCAACACGTCGAGGGGGAAATGGGTCGGGAGGATGAGTCGCAACCGCGTGAGAGAGCTGCCCATACGCGGGATGCCCGTGTGCACCCACTGCAGGAACTTGAATTTTTCCGGGTCCGGCAGAAATCCTGGAACGCTGTAAATGCAGAGCTCGTCGAGCCGGAGTACTGGGGACATCAGGAGTCCCCATATGTGATCGTCCGCGATTGGTGTGTCGTGGACGGCAAGACCCAGGTGGATTGTGCGCACGAGCGACAATATGGGCTCGGACGAGCCATCGGCGAGGTCCAAGAATGATTGAGGAGTAGGTGAGCCAGAGTTTGAGACGGCGAGGTGGGAAAAGAGATGTTTCCTGCTCGAAGGAAGCCATCTCTTAAAGACGCTGCCGCAGGTGCCGATATCCTTCGTATCGCCCGTGGCGCTGCCAGTGAAAGCGACGTTGTCGAGTACATGGTCTACGAGCTCTGGGGAAAATCTCGCATCGGGTAGGGTGCAGTTTCTCTTTGGCCCTCGAAGAATGTTCACATTATATACTCGATTGCATAGAGAAGCAGGAAGCGATACAGTAGAATGGAAAACACAGCTTGAAGCCGAGTCTTAGCCGATCCCGATCCCGATGGCGGCAAGTGGACGGTCCGAAACGAAACAGGGGGCATGGAGCGAGAGGGACACCAGTGCAACGAGCGGAATAGAGTTTGGAGCAAGGGAAGCACGAGATGGGAAGGAGGGTGGGAAGCGGACGTGCAGCGCGGGTGGCGATGTCTTGATCGGATCACTAGATACATCACTAGTGAATCGCATTGCCTGCTGTCCCTCCAGTTTAACAACCTCCCGTCCGTCCATGCAGCTTTCCTTCCAATTCTGGGCTCATAAATTCCAATCCTGTCCATGCGCGACACTGACCCGCCAAGCAGACCTAAAACAATTGACCGACCACTAACCTAGTCTCTCAAAGACAGACGCTTCAACGATCAAGCTCGGAACTCGCTTGTTGAACCACTAACCTTCGCGCTCGGCCAAAGGAGCGAATATTAATCTCTTGCTCCCTCCTCCCAACCTAGCCCTGGCTCTGCTTCCCAAACAAAAGCCCAGAACTTTTGATCTCGGACCCTTCCCGTTGCCAGTCCGACTGTCCGACACGCGGTAAGCTACGAGTACAGCGCATGGTTCAGTGCTCAAAGGAAATCAAACTCAAGTCGCTGGGATGGGTTCTAGCGTTCACGTTCGAGTCCCCGTATCGCGGTAGGTTGGATTTCCACGTTTGAGTTCAAACTCCTCACCCCGTTCCGAGTCCAGCTCCTTCCACACCGCTTCCTGCACGCTACCAAGTCGGAGGCAGCGCCAACAGTTAGTGCTCTTCATCTCCATAAAATCAATGTGATTCATCCCGCAAAATTCCGACCAACCCGTCCGCGGGATAAAACAGGACGAGAAACTCTCGTGCGTATAACTTACATGCTAACCCGTTGCGCGCACACGGGGAAGCTCCAGTGCACCCGCCCCCCGGTTTGGCGGAATCGTTACAGTAGGGGCAACAGGGCTGGAACTCGGGAGGTGGGTTATGCGCGGGGCCAGTGGAACCAAGTTTAACGTGTTTTCAAAACCAGTTGATGGATGCCAGTGGTTGTTCAGGGAAAATATTTACAACTTAACTGAATGTTCGAATCTCGACTATCAAGTTTCAAATTTCGAACCACCACCACTTGACCAGGGGGAAACGACCGCGTCCCGAGCAAGCCTCGAACAAATTGGAATTAAATGACCGCAGCACGGTGTCACCATTGCTAAACCTCTTATCAATATTTTCGAACCAACGTCAATTACGAATTTCCCACGGTTCGAAAACTTATTTCGACCACAAGCAAGTGCCAACGCTGGCAAGGTTCTACGTTGTTCGGGAGGCCACTCAAGGCAAACCAGGAGGAAATATTATTGTTTTCTGCTTATCTTTAGCTTTCATTGTCCCATGTCGTTTTCCGTGCCAAGGCGAATCATGATTCCGAGGAAGACGGGATATTGACAGCACTCGCATGCGGATTACTTCCAAAGAACCTCTACTATCAAAGTCCAACATTAGTTTGACTGCCAGCGCCCATCGGCCCCCGCCGTTCGACAGCTATGGATAAATTTAGTGTCGGATGCAGTTCTACGCCGCCCCATCGTGTCGATGTCCCGCATTATTCGTGCAACCAAAGGATGAAACGCGGGACCATCTTCAGTTCACCGCATTTCCGACTCGAAGTAGATACAAATTAGTTCCGAGTAATAGGCTTATTATTCTTTCATCTTCCGTTGTCCCGTTTTACTGATTGATATCAGCTGTTGTGTAGTTCATAAGGATGTGTACCGACGTCGACTGTGTCCCCAACTATGCGACTCTCTTTTCTCTTCAACCCCATCTTCAGGGTCTGGAATTTCCGCCTTTTGTTGCTAGGGACATTATCCCTCATCGTTGTGGAGGCGACTCAATTGCAGTATGATGCAGATGGTGGTCATGTACTACTGGGAGGTCTGAGCCTCATGTTTATTCACCACATCCTCGCGTGCGTCCATCAATCACGTACCTAGTGCCTTAAAATCGAGGGATGACCTTAGAGTCCTTGAGTGGTCGTTCCGTGGCCTGGCCTCATTAGAATTAGGTTTGCATGTGCTTGAAAGTCTTGGTACGTTACACTCTCCTGGTCGAAAACCTGAAAGTAACTCATTGATTGAGATTAGGACTGGTGGCATACATCCTGCACTACAGTGATCTCACGCCGGTAATAATTGCCCCAGAACTGGCATTGTCCGCCGTATTCCGCCTCGTGACAATTTTGGAATCTTCTCCAAAGCTATTCCGTCAGCGACTGGCATTCCTGGGGGGTTGTATGCCAGCATACCCACCTTATACTCCTACGAGAATACTTCTGAACCGATCAATTGCGCGGCCATTAGTTAGGTGCGATAAATTTACTCTATATAGTGCTTAATTACCCTCACCTCATGTTGTTCTATCAGGAGCGAGTCCAGACCGATTCTCTTCGTGAGGGCGGTTGTCATCGTGTGTATTGGACTCGGAGTCCCACTATTCGCGTTCTACTATGTTGTCTTCTTGCCGGTTCAAACACAAATTTACAGCAGATATGTCAGCCCTTTCCAGTTTTTCGGGGCTCCGCCGGGATACGATTTTACTCCCCCGGGGAACGCTAGCCTGCTCGTGGTCCGCATTTTTTTTCTGTCTTAACTCCCTTTATGCTCAATTCATACACAGCAACTGTATGGTTCCAATTCTCATGCCAGTGATCTGGCCACATTCATTCAGATGAAAATTCAATTCGCGGTCGACTCCGACGTAAATGTGTCAGTGCAAGAGGTGTCCTGTCAGACCTTCTCAGTTATGTCGAACGGTGGTAACTTGATCCAATGTAATGCAATCATGTTCACATCCTCCCGCCCCCGCTGACACGTTTTAGGCCCGCACCAGTGGGTTAATGTTTTAAACATGACAATTTCAGTCTCATTGCCACCCGGAACAACTGGAGTCTACGTGGTGCCAGTGCAGGGTGCCCTTCCTGGACCCAACAACCGTGACATTCTGGCCGACTGGCTGGCCGATTTCCAGAACACATTAAATTTTGCACTCCTGTTTGGCGGATCACGACTAGCTGGAACCTTTTCCTGGACAAAAACAAATATGATTGGGTCTAGGGGGTGGGATCTCCTCTCTGTATGTTTTCCCTTGCTGAATCATACGGCCACTGAGCACAACCCCCGCCAGCCTCCTACGCTGACCGTTTATACTTCGGAGATACACGGATTACAACCATACCCGGCCGAGGGAACCTCAGATCCCAGTACTATCACACTTACTTTAGTTCAATCCCAGACGCTGCTAGTCAAGAAGCTGTTTATCGACACAGCTGACGCAACCGTTCTCAATGGTGTTTCCACATTTGGTGGTTTTTGGACGTTCCTTAACGGCGCGTTCGCTTTGTTCTTCGGCGCTAATATCCTCTATTTTGCATTCGGTAAGTTGTCTGACAGCTTACACCTTGGATGAAACGTGTTGAAGTCGATTAGGGCGGCGCCCACTCTCAGCATTGGGATTGGTGCACATATTTCAACGCCGCCGGTTGAAACGTCAGTGGATTGAAGATTTCCCTGCAATCCACACGGAGGGTGGTCTACCTGGCTCCGAATCTGCCGGCATCGTCGCGTTTATTCGCGAGCGGTTGGTGGATTTGGGAGAAGATCCTCATGAGCATCTAGCAGATCAACCCGATGACGTCGAGGCACAGAAAATCTCGGAGGTGGAAGACACTGACAGCCTCGACAATGTCCCGGTCACCAAGTTCCAAACTCGAGCGCATTCCGAATTTGACGAGATTCCCTTGCTGGACGTTAATGTAGGATTTACAAGGGACAAGATGTTACATACCAAGAACCCTGTGTAAAATCTCTGGCTCTTCAACGAGGGCCCATGTAATATAGCAGGGTGCAGAATAAATCACCTGATAAATGGCAGCCATCATCATTAAGTTCCCACGGTTGCAATCCTCCGGGTGCTGGTCAGAATAGAGCCTCTTCAAGGGTGAAGCTCGCGCCTACTACTTCACGACCAAATTGACATCTGTTTTGGCAAAAAATTACTCAAAGCTTTCCAGTTGAACATGACCGAACATCCCTTGCGAATTTTCACTACCTGGATGCGAGATTTCACTCAAGAACTTGTGGACCGAATAATTGACAACGCGGCCAGCGCTACCGCCGAGTAGAAGGATATGGTAGTCTCTCGTAGACAGACGCTACAACAAATCTTGCTCGTACCTCGCGTGTTGTAGTCTGTTCACTAGTGCGATCAATTGATCGCTAGTCTGCTTATTACCAATCATGAATTTTGTCGGATGCTGAGGAGACCCTTTCAACGTGTTTCTCGTCAGTTTACGGCCTCCCCGACATTCAGGACATCGACCCAAGTGTTCTCTCCATTTAGTTGGGAAGCTTCAAGAATAAGATGCCGAGATTTGATGCGCGGCATGCCGACGGCAAGCGCCAAAGCCGAGATCCTGGTTCACGCTCAAAGGTGGACGAAAAAAAATCTTCTGAGGAGTCAGATACCTCCATAGGGCCATGAAGTATACCGATTTATTTGAACTTTCACTGCTGGAGGTTCTATGGAGCAGTGTGAAGGGAGGGGGAAAATGATTTGTAATCACCCGCCAAAAGATTGGTAATAAGCAACCTACCCTTCAACCGGGGCGCGATCAACTACAGACTAAGGATATGGGCACCTGCGGCAGCGTCTGCAGGCAATGGCTAAGTTAGGGCTGCCGCCCGGCACGCATACATCCGTGGAATTTGCGGTACTGGCACGGCACGGTGGAGGTTCAAAGCTTTGAACGGGATGGGGCGGTTAACGGCACGACCTTGACCGTTTACAGCTCTTTGCGGAACATAAGGCGCGGATCATTTCTTTCTAAAAATGGACATTTTCGATGGATTTAACTGCTGCCCCTCTAGAAGGTGCAATTCTGGCCCGTTTTCCTCCGGACCACAACCAATCGGTTCGTACCGTAACACTGCATTGTATAGGCACCTTCCCCCATCCAAAACGGTCCACGGAATGTCGGCCCGGAAGACGGGATCATTTTTGGTTGTGACCCCCACTGCAACGAGATTTCTGGCACAATGAAGCTAGATATTTTACTGTACACACTATAGCATATATAGAGTTGCACTGTATATCAACTGCTCCGCCATTTGTGGTAAAACAGCGCATTCTCTACATAACATTTAGGAACTACTGATGGCACCCCTCTTCATCATTGTTATACCCTCTCATGTCTATTGAAGTGCACAGTACAACTCCATACATGCCATAGAGTGTACAATAAAATATCTGGGTCCATTGTGCCATCCATTTTATCGCAGTAGGGGTTGTAACCGAAAATGATCCCGCTTTCCGGGCCAACCTTCCGTGGACCGTTTTGGATGGGAGAAGGTGCCTATACAATGCAATATTACACTACGAACCGATTGGTTATTGTCCGGAGGAAAACAGGCCAGAATTGCACCTTCTAGAGGGGCAGCAGTCAAATCCATCGAAAATGTCCATTTTTAGAAAAAAAAATGATCCGCGCCTTATGTTCCGCAAAGAGCTGTAAGGGGTCGGTGGAGCTTTGAAGGAGCTCCTGGCGACTCTTTTGCATCTTTTGCCGAGTTTGGGTTCAACTGTACAGAAAAAACTAAAAACACTCATCAATGTAATTTAATGCTGGGACTCGAAGCGAGAGGTTCTTGACACATTCTTTGAAGGAGTATACTTACTTCAAGTTCCGGAAACACTGCCCGTATCATTTCCAATTAGTTGAGGTCGGCGAAGGATTTGTAAAACTCCGCCATCAGTTCGGAACTTGCTGCTTGAGCTTGAACCAACCGAGCTTTGAGGAGCCACGATGTTAGTACAGTAATACCTGAAAACTGGGTAGGACGGCGCCGAGGGAGGAACCGATAGTTCGGAGCCCCACACTGTGGCACCCCGCCTCGTGCGTCTACGCATTCCCCTGGGCGGTGGTTGTGTTTCATCAATCCTTTTCCCGGAGACTTCACGGTCTCTGTTCTTTACGCGGCTCTGCAAGCTAACCAATGTTAGTTGTGCCTTGTCGATTTCGTACCACCAAAAAAAAAAAAAAAAAAAAAAAAGGAAACTAGGTAGGACGCCGTCACGGCGCTGTAGTTATGATGAATTTGACTATGGCTAGAGAAATATATTGAGGACCTGGGATTCAGAGGAGGAACATGAAAAATAAATCAAATAGAGATTCTAAGGCCCGACTAGAATGTCAGCGTAATGTTCGGCGGAATTGGGTCCACTCCACAGCACCCTCCTAAAGTACTGTGGCGCCAATATATTTGTTCATCTTTCAGCAGTAGAATTGTTTAAGCAAAGCAGGTGGGAATAGGCTCCGCAGCCATCGACTCGTCACGGTCGTGGATACTCATTAGATGGTACAGGGACAACCAACATGTGCACATGAGCGACGACCTTGACGCGGTGAGGAGCTGTTGACTGCAAAAAGATTCTAGAAACTCACCGAATGCTCCAGCTCAGCTACCGGCTCTCCGAGTTCCAGCTTGGTTCTTTGTGGGGGTCCCCCGCGGCATTGACACTGACTCTATTCTGAAGTGCCCGTTGTCGCAGACGCCTGCGACGTCCCGCAGATCCACATAATCTGAGGGCGACACGGTAAATGCACCAAATCCCGCCGAATACGACGACTTCGTAAGTGACGATCCGAATGGAAACGGGCAGGGATATGGTACCCCGGCTGGGCGCTGGAACGCGCGCCAGGAACACCGAGTAAGTATTCGCGACACCAATGACTACCACGGTGGCGAGGGCCAGGGATGCGTTCAGCGGTAAGGTCGTCTCAGGCGGCGGAAGTTCTGGGAGGTCCCTGGGTAAGTCTGGATTGACTTCCAATGTAACTTCACCGTCTTGGGGAGAGACGTTGTAGTAAATGAGGGCGCCGAGAACAAACATGGCAACAAGCAGGGAGAGGGCCCCGAAGGCCACTCTCAATTGGGGTATGATCCAGACGAGCGGGGCATTGGCGGGGTATACAAAGAAGGTGTTGAGCAAGGAGCACACGAGGAAGACCTGGATGCAGTTGTGAGCGCGCGAAGCAGTTCTTGGGGTTATGCGCGGGGCCATTTCACCGTCGTGGAACAGAGAGACGGAGTTTGAACAGCGTGAGACGGGATCATGTCAGTGATTAGGCTCGAACCAGCAGCTCGCTCTACAACTTTTGATGACAGTCGATCAAAGCCGATAGCGGAGCTTTTCCGCTGGCCTATTGATCGACTGTCATCAATTCCCGCCGTCCAGAAAAGCGCTGCCTCGAGTCTAGTCAGTGATCGATATCAGCAGTTTCGCACTCAGCGCTAAACGAATCCTTCTCTCCCCCATGTATCCGGCTAGGTTCCCCACTATCCCTCCGCTGACTCTTTCCAGCGGCTGGATGATGCAAAATCAATCATCTTGCGTGTCCGTTCAAATCCTTTCGCATGCGGCATGTCAAGGGCTCAAGGTGATTTTAAATTTCTTTGGTAACGAATGAATCACATCCAGCAATCTTGAAGTGATTTTCTCTACCCAAGAGGAGATGCCGGGACGGCTTCGGAACGGCGTTTAAAAACAATCTCTATCAATGTCACAGCACGCAGTCGGCGTGTGCTGGCCGCAATGCCGCGGCGCAGCAGCCCTGAGCGTCAACTCTCTTCCGCCTCACATCGAGCATTCACAGACGAAGTCCCTATATTGGCGCCATGCGGAGTTGGAACAGGAATACAAACAAAGTCGCAGCGAAGAAAAAGCCCCCAGCCTGCGATGCGTGCAAAGCTCGACGGGTTTTGTGCCACAATTCGCCCCTCAGCAGCAATCTGCCGTGTCCCCGTTGCGCAGAAAAAGGCATCATGCAAGTTCCGTTATACCCAAATGACGCAGAAATTTACCTTTCTTCCAAGATGTAAAACTACGCCAGTGCAGCGCGGACGTCCGCGAAAGACCTTATCTGAGGACTCCCAGCCATCGGCATCTGGATCAACCATGGCCACCCTGCGGCGCAATGAAGTCTCTGAAACTCCACAACTTCCTGTTGAGCTAGTGAAAGATCTCATGGATTGTACGTTCTCGAGCCCCGAATCCTTTACCTCCAGATCCCAGTGCTACTACTGTTTAGGTTGCGCTCATGTTGGGGAATGTCGGATACCCCTTTTCCACGGCGAGAAGCTCAAGGCCACCCTTGCTGCCGCCTCCTGGCAACTTCATCTCCTTCCGCCGCAGTTACGCGTATTGGCGACCTGTGCATGTGCGCTGGCCGCCACCATCTCCTTCAATCCAGCCGTCATCGGTCCTGGACCCCAGCCAAGTTCTTTCGCGGACCGTTCTGTATTCTTCCGGGGCTCTGATCTCCGAATATACGGCGTGCGGCGAGCCGCATTCTGCCGCGCCTTGTATGAGCAAGCTGTAGATATTGCTTGCGACTGTCGAATACACCTCGAGGTCTCGGAGGAAAATGCCGCATCCTGCTTCTTCCTCGATGTGCTTGAACGATGTATGTCAACCTTTCCTCCATTTTTCACCAAGCTCACAGACGCAGTGAACGACACCGTCAATTCGAGCCGGGCTTGGGCGGTCGCCTATATGTCCCATCTTCGTATCCTTCTCGGATCGTCGGATGCCATTCTCGACGGCCGCCGGTCGGGAATTTGGAGCGGTTTCCAGGTATGCTATACCACAGAAGGCTTTTGGGCGCTTATTTTGGAACAACGCTTAGTTGTCGGAAGCACTCAAAGCAGTAGCACAGAGAATGCCTGTCCTGGTGTATGTCTGCTGCTGCATCGATTGCGTTGACGCCAATGATAAAATATTCATTTTACAGCACACGCGTTGACCAACTCTTGGTGGCTCGGAGTGAACCTCCATCTCTAGAACAGTTATTCGACTCACTCCACGCGATGCGCGAGCCCCCCAATAAATCCAATAAACTCGTGTTTCCCTCCGTTCAGCCGTGTACGTTTTATCCGCTTCCTGGCTGGTGACACCTAACCCCAAGTTAGATATGTTCCATGTCACCCGCCTCGCGCGCGAGTTGTGCGAAAACATCACAGGGGGTACGTCCTCTCTTCTCTTCTCTTTGACCCAACTCAAACTCGTTGGTGATGTACTAGATTACGCTCGCCGTCGTCCCTTCCCACACACGGCTGCGATTAACTTCCTCTCCTCCCTCTCGATCCTACAATCAATAGCCACACTGGTCCTTGACCAGCTCGAGTTTTTTCCCGACGCGGAACTGCTCTTCTTCGACCTGAACGGGTCGAAGCGAACCACTCGGAGCGAGAACGAGAACCTCCGCGCCTGCGGTTTCGTCGTGGCCTGTGGCTTCGCGGCTCTCGTCCTCGCATTATACCGCGAAATGAAGTACCGTATCGCTACGGAGGCGCACACGACAGAGGACCGGTGGCTCCGGGAACGTATCGAGGTTTTTGGACGGCAGGTGCACGAGATGACGAGTGGTGCAGTCGGGGTCGTCGCGCAGGCGATCAAACTCCTCCCCTCGCTCCCCCACCTCGCCCAAGTCGCCTGGATCGGTCTCCAGGACTGGGCTGAATTCCGTTTGATCGAGGCAAGTGGCCGCACGGCTGACGCCTCCGACGTCGCGGTGTTTGAGAGGTGCGCTATCACACTCTTCATCCAATACGAGTTCAATATGAATGTTAAGCATAACCCCTCGTAGTCTGATATCAGCCTTCAAAATGAGTGGATATTCGTGGGATGTGTCGGGTGCGTCTGAGTTGATCGAGCAGATGGAGAGGTATATCATGCAGCACAACTTGAAGGCGTCGGCGTCGTTTTCCACCCCCTCAGGCTTCTCGGAGGTGTTTTCCCTTGACGAGACGTGGCCCGGGATGTTCGCTGCCGACCCGTCTGGAATGGTGTTTTATGATTCTGCAGACCCTCCAGTCGTATAAAGTTCTGTGCTGCTCCTCCATGGCATAATGTATTTTGTGCGACTATGATGTTTGAAACTATCGTGAGGACTTTGAATCCACAAGCTCAATTGTTGCGCCCTTGGCCTTTGGCGTTCTTATCGTGAATGACCATTGACAGATTCCAGGCCAAGAATCCTATCCACGGGTACTTGCCACAAAGTTGTAATGAATCGGTTACATCGCCCTGTGCGTATGTATTCTGAGGGGGCCCAAACCGGACTGTTGAGTCTCTCCGGCCAGTTCACGTCGTCGCACATAATTCCATAGAAATGTTGGGAGGAATGACGGAAGAAATAACCGTCCGGGCTGAGTCTCTTATAAACAGGCGCTGCAAGTAAAGAAACTCGTACCTCGTTTGTTGTAGTCGGGGCTGGTGAAAAGCAGAACCGAACCGTGGGAACTCTTGGATTGTTGATTTTTTTCCGCTCACAGAGGGGCACTTGAAGAGAAACAAACTGGAGGTACGATGCAATGGAGTTCAAAGCCGATCCCAACCCCGACGACGGGCAGTTCGGTGGTGGCAAGCGGAACGAAGCCGAGAGAACCGAACTTTTGATCCGAAGTGTACGTGACGAGGTGCTAGTTTTCTTTCTTACTTTTTGTAGCGTTGTCTGCAGTGATAAATTAGTGCTAAACGTTCAGCTTCCTCCTTGCCCTGAATAAGAAATCGCGAGAAAAACTTCGGATCATTTCGGAGTGCTCCGATGATCGACACCATAAGCTTTTCAACTTTCATGTTCAACTTCGATTGCCCCAATTTTTGACAAATGGAATCTTTTGCTATAACGAAAATATTACAATGGAGCGACAGAGTCTTGCTGTAGCAGTGGAAGAAAAACTCATTCCGAGGTAATGGTTCAATCGGAATCGTTCAGTGGGCGACGTGACGAGGCATTACAACCTTGCGGCCAGTAATCTCGGAGGCCCTCAACTCGTCAATCACCTTGTTCACATTTTCAAGCGGCTCCGCATGAACGTGCGCTTTAACGGTGCCCTGTGGATGGCCGATTCAACAACTCTCACACGAGTGGTGGTTCGGTACACATACATTTACGAAAAGATCCAGCGCTGCAACGAGGGCGCTACGCGGACCATATGAGCTTCCGCGAACTGGGAAAACCGTTAGTATCGGCGTTTCAAAGCTGTAGTGTTTTTACTTTGAACACCGGATCCGACGATGTCTAGGGTGTTGAACACTAGGTTCTCAGCGCTGACGCCGACCTGAGCCCGCCCGATCAGTTCAAGACGATTGGAGCAGGAGGATTGGAGCGTACGAGAACTAAGGAAGGGCTGCTGGGGAAATTAATATCGTTGCCCCTCAGAGCCGCCATGGCAAGGTTGAATGCTATGATGCGGGACGTCAGAATACTTTGTTCAGGAGTACCACCAACCTCGTACACTCACTTTGGTTATCGGCGATAAAATCGATAGTTGTATCGACTGTGAAACCCGCTGCGGTCTTATTTGTGAGTTCAATGAGATCAAAGGCCTCTGCCGCCCCAAGGGCGAGTGCAAGTTTGCGTGCATCCGGTTTGAAATCACAGACATAGACTGCACCCTAAAATGAGCCCGACGTGTTCCCGGCCGAGACACTGGTCAAATCTTACCAGTTGCACCAAAATGTTTGGCATATTGAACTCCGAGATGACCGAGACCACCAATTCCGAAGATGAGGACCTTGTCACCGGGCTTAACCTATTTAAATTCACAAAGGGTTACGGTAAAAAAAAACTTGAGGTCTCGTACATTGGCAGCATTCTGAACAGCATGGTATGCAGTCACCCCAGCGTCGCTTGCAATTGCAGCAACCTCGGGGGGAACACCGCTCGGCTATGATACCCACAGAGTCAGACTTAGGAAGTAGGTATGGAAATTTAGGGCTTACAACGGGAACAAGCGTATCGGGAGTTGCGATGAAGTACTCCGCGTAACCTCCATCTCTGCCGAGGCCATAGGTGTTCAAAATGGCTGGAACGCCGTTTGCTCCGTGGATACATCCGTCGGCCGCGAGGATGGAATACAGTTTTCCTTTCTGCGCAAGCTGCTCGTCGACTTTGGAACCAAGCCTGTGCCTTGTTCAGTACCACGTTTTGCCTCTTATGTTGGAATTTGCACTGACTTCACGGGCACTCCACAAATTTCGTGACCCATAACGAACGTCCTCGTTTCCAGAGTAACTCCGGTCAACAAGGTCACATCCGAGTGGCAGACGCCCGTCGCAGAGACCTTGAGAAGAACCTCGTTGTCCTCCAATTCACGGATGGGATAGTTCTTGTTGAGAACGAGCCTTTGATTTCCTGGAACGTAGGTAGCTGCGAGCATGGTAGTTGGTACGGCCATTGTGGGTTAAAGTCGGAGGGGAGAATGTAGTAGAGTTATGAAGGCGTCCCTGCGGCCATTTATACGGTGAATACCCGCCCAAACATATTTGTTTCGCAACTGCGCATCTGCTTTAGTGGCCGAGGCGTTTCGCGGCGGAACCCGTTCGGTGATAGTAAGAATGCAGAATGAAACCGAACTAACGAGCGCTGCTAAATTACCGTGTTGAAACGAACCGTCTCCGAAAGTGGAAAATACCCGAACATGGTGGTTAGTATCATAGTGGTGTGGCAAGAGGAGAAAATGGGGAACCGGAGGGCTAGAAGGTCAAATTATAAGGACCTCAAAGCGTGAATCAGCGCCCGAATACTTGTATCGAAGGTCCGCGTTCAGTGTTAATTTGAATGGGTAAACGAAAGCTCGGGGACCGAAAAAACGCGGAGGAAGGCGGTCTCCGTTGTAGTCGCCAAGACACCGCCCAAGTCAAGTTCCGCGCGATGGAATCTGCATTTCTGAGAAGAAACCTCGTGAACAAGCCTTTGACGAATGGATGGAGGGAGCGACTGGATAGGTGAAAGCACTGTGACGGTGAAAGTTGGGACCAAAATGATGCGCTGTCCGATGGCGGCCGCAGAAGCCGAGATCACCCAGCGGAGTTCGAATGCGGTGCCGGGTTCGGGGTTCAAGATGGGCAACCCAAATGGATAGTTGTGCTGGCTGCAAGTGAAAAGAATTGCGAGGGCCATCGCACGGTAATTTAATGAGGACTGCCTCCATTTCCCGCCAGATCAACCAGGAAAAGGAGGAACAGCTGAAGGTTGAACGTTGAACGTCGAGCACGAGTATAGACGGTAACGCCCCTCGTCACGGGGTACTTGCATTTGCACACTCTACCAAAATTCGACCCACATGTGAACCGTGACAGTGTCCATGAACAAAACCGCAGCGTCTGTAATATAAGTATGGTTCGACTTCGGACCTTGCCCGCGGCTTTGAACTAAATCCAATTTTTGGGTGTTTTCCGCTTTTGGAGACGATTCCCTTGAACGCAGTGATGTAGCAGGGCCCTTTAGTGTTTATTCTGCATTCTTAATATTGCCGAGATGTTTCACGCATTTCCGCTGCGAAACATCTCGGCCACCAAAGCAAACGCGCAATTCCTTCTTCCGGAACAAACATACTATTTAGGTCGGTCTTCACCGTATAAATGCCGTAGGGAAACCTCTGCAACTCTACTACAATCTCCCCTCATACTTTAACCCACAATGGCCGTACCAACTACCATGCTCGCAGCTACCTACGTTCCAGGGAATCAAAGACTCGTTCTCAACAAGAATTACCCCATTCGTGAATTGGAGGACAACGAGGTCCTCCTCAAAGTATCTGCTGCAGGGGTCTGCCACACGGATGTCGCCTTTCTCACTGGAGTTACTCTGGAGACGAGGACGTTCGTCATGGGTCACGAAATTTGTGGAGTCCCCGTAAAGTGAGTTTCAATTCCAACTTGAACATGAGATGCTAAACAACGAATAGGCTTGGATCCAAAGTCAATAAGGAGGTCGCTCAGATAGGAAAACTATATTCTATTCTGGCGGCGGATGGATGTGTCCACGGAGCAGGCGGCCTTCCCGCCATTTTGAACACGTATGGCATTGGCAAAGACGGAGGCTACGCGGAGTACTTGATCGCAACTGCTGATACGCTTGTTCCCGTTGTAAGGCCAATTTTTATTTAATTGCTCCTAGATCTGACTCTGCGAGTGTCACAGCCAGGTGGTGTTCCCCCCGAGGTTGCTGCGATCGCGAGCGACGCCGGGGTGACGGCCTACCATGCTGTTCAGAACGCCGCCAATGTGCGAGACTCTAGTTCGAACCACGAGACTCGCTCACGTTGTTACTAGGTTAAGCCGGGTGATAAAGTCCTCATCTTCGGGATCGGTGGTCTCGGCCACCTCGCTGTTCAATATGCTAAACATTTTGGTGCAACTGGTAAGATTCGAGAGGTGATTCATCGGTAGCACGTCAGGCTCATCTCAGCACGCAGTCTATGTCTGTGATTTTAAACCGGCTGCACGCAAACTTGCACTCGCCCTTGGAGCTACAGAAGCCTTCAACCTGATTGAACTCACCAACAAGACCGGAGCAGGCTTTACAGTCGATACGACCATCGACTTTATCGCGGATAATCAAAGTGAGTCTGAGACAATCTAAAATGAACTGCTCTAAACTTCCATGAAGCATTCAACCTTGCTATGGCAGCGCTGAGGGGTAACGACGTCAATTTCCCCAGCAGCCCTTCTCTTGTTCTCGTACGCTCTGATTCTTCCGCTTTAACCGTCTCGAACTGATCGGGCGTCGTTCCGTCTTTAACACTGTGGACATCATTGGATCCGGTGTTCAAAGTAAAAAAATACCACAACTTTGAAGGTCCCGCACTCACGACCCTCCCTAGTTCGCGGAAGCACGTATGGTCCACGTAGTGCCCTCGTTGCCGCACTGGATCTGTTCGCAAAGGTATGTGTGCTGAGCCACCACTCGTGTGAGGTTGTTGTTGAAGCAGTTATCGACAGGGCACCGTTAAAGCGCACGTCCACGCGGAACCGCTGGAGAATGTCAACAAGGTCATTGACGAGTTAAGGGCCTTTGAAATCACTGGCCGCAAGGTTGTCGTGCCCCGCCACGTTGCCCACTGAACGATTTCCGGTTGAACCACTAACTCGGAAGGAGTTTTTCTTTAGTGTATTCGCTGTAAGACTGCAATGTCGCTTCATAATATATTTCTTTACGAAAACTATTCAATTTGTCAAAAAATACACGGCACTATTCGTCGTTTTCTGAAGTTGAACATGAAAGTTGAACCACCCTGTTGTCGTCGATTTGCGTCGGCGATAGACGGAAACCCCCGAATTGATCCGAGGATTCTTTGGCTTAGCAATTTTCTTGGTGGAATATTTCATCCTCCAGGCAAAAGCCTGAGGGCTCTCCTTGACAAAGCGACCTGGCATCCACAAAACCTCCTCGCTGCCTCCAGTTTCCTTGCCCATCCAATTAGACCAGTCTCTCGCCCGGACGACATAATTCCAGTACTTATCGGGTATAAGAGTAAGATACAGATGCAGGTATTCCGTTGTGAAGTATACGTAGTGAGTGTCGATAGCAGATAAAGCAGAGGCAGAGATAGATAAAGTACATTCTTGTGTTTGGGTTTTCATAAGTCGTTATTGGTGTAGGTGTAGATGTTGTCGTAGTCGTTCTCCCTTTGGGCAGAAAACGTATCGTAAAAGATGTCGGCGTCGGGCACATGGATCTCGGTGTGCACCGTTCATGTCTCTCCGCGCCTCTCAGCAACGACGCGCTGTACCCAGCGCAGCAGCGCGCCCTCGAGGATGTCCTCCCACCCCGCGTCCTTGCGCGCCACCGCCTTGGCGTCAAACACGACTGGCGGCTGCTCCGGGTTAAACCGCACCGTCGTCGCCGCGGGCGAATTCAGCGGCGTATTAGAGTTGGGTGTGGCGGTGCCGCCCGTCGGGGCCGGCGCGACGATGGGGAGGAGGTACCGGATTTTCAGTGCGCTGCGTACGACAATGAAATCAGTCACCGTCATTCGAAGGAAGGGAAAGGGGAGGAAACGCACCCAGCCCAGAGTCTGAGATTATCGATGCGGCGGAAGGTCCATCCGCGCTTGACCTCGGCCTGCGCCTTGGTGTCGTCGGGGTCGCCCTGTGCCGCCTGCTCGAGCGCGAGGATGTCGTGGATGCCGTCTCGGCTGATGTAGCCCCACGGCTTCTTGGACTTGCGGACGCAGGTGTTGTAGGCGACGCACAGCAGCTGGCCTGAGGAGAGGCAGTCGAGGAAAATACCGCGCGAGGAGGAGGGAAGGAGTGCGGGAAGGAGCGTGGGTGGGAGGAAGGCGGCGAGGATGGCATGAGCGCGACCTGTAAATCGATGAATGAAAGGTCTCAGAAGGGAAAGATGAAGCTACAAACCCAGCTCGTCGTCCTCAAATCCTTTCCTTCGCGCCCACTGGGGCAGTTCCTCGTCGTCAATACTATCCTCGCTGTTGTCCTCCTCTTCGCCAATCTCCCCCATCTGCGACGGCTCCTCCGTGATCCTGAACGAGCTCATCATATCAAACATCCCGACCGACACCCGACGCCTCGCCTTGTCGCCCGTAGTCGACGGCGTCAGTACGGTCGGACCCTGCGTCCCCGCATCGGTTTCCATCGAACTGCCGCGCCGCTTGTTCGCCCGGCTCTTCGAGCGCACACTCCCCCTCCCCTCCTTCTCGAGCGCCTTCCTCCGCTCCCGTTCCCATCCTCGCTCCTTCGCAGCCTCACCCGTCTTCTTCCCCTCAAACAACGCCTCGTCGACCACGTCTAGATACGCGCTAACCACTCTCCGCTCCTTCTCCAAGTCCTCCAGGCGAACGTTTTGCTGGTAAAGCCACCCGCTCCCCAGCACGAGCTTCTCGTCCCACCCTTCCTTCTTCGTCTTGTCGTCGTCATCGTCCCAAGTCGGCGCCTCCTCTTCCTCCCACACCGGCACGCTCTCAAACCGCCCGTTCACCTGCACGAGCGAGAACGCGACGGAAGTATCCGCGTCCCGCTCGTGGTGGTGGTGCTCATTATCCCCCTCCTCAGGCGACAGCTCGTCCGAATGCGTACTCGGGCTCGCCATCCGCGAATGCCCGCCCTTCGACCCCCCCTCGCTCTGCGCGTCATACGCGTCGTCGCTCAGCGGCAGTCGGCATCGTTCCTCCAGCTCGCGCAGCACGGTGAGCACCTCCAGCGCGGCCTTGCGGATGAGCGTCAGCGGGTCCGTGCGCTGCTCCACCTCCTTCCTCTCCTTCTCCTTCGCGGCGTGCGCGGCGCCGCGCAGGTCGGAGAGGGACGAGGAGGACGAGAGGCCGGAGGGTATCGGGGGAAGGGGGCGGAAGCTCCCTGGGGCTTGCCGCGAGCGGAAGTGGGCGCGGATGGTGCCCGCGGATTCGTCCGGGAGGGAGAGGAGGTAATTCCGCACGGAGCGGATGGCGCGGGTAGTGGTTTTGAGGACTGTGAGGACATCGAGGGAGTCTGTACGGCCGGAGCCCGCGACGCTCAGGCGGTCGGCGGCGGCATGGGCTGGAGGGGCCACGGTTTGGTCGATCTGCCATGCGAAGGCGACGTCTGAGAGATCGTCGATTACCCCGGGGAGTAGGGACTCGGGGTCCATCTCGAACGTTTTGACGTATGGAGGGAAGGCTGGGACGGTAGGCTGCGGGAGGGCGGGAGATGGCGGGAGTTCCATGGGATTTGACTCCGTAGACTCGGTGCGCACGTGAGTGAGGCCCCCAAAGACAGGTACAAGGCCGTGGTGCACTTTCCCAGCTTTAGCACTGCAGGAGAATCAGTCATGCATTCGAGAGGGGGAAGGGGGACAGATGTGGACAACATGTGCTCGCGACATCGATACGTTGGCCGTACAATGGATTACATGAAAGAATCGACATTAAAACGAAGTAGAACGGACGTCTGCCAAAAGAGCCGACGCGACGTTTAAACTTTGTTTCAATGTCAATTCTTTCACGAAAACTTTTGTTTGGCCCGCGCGTCGATTCGCGGCAGGATGTCGTTGGGGTGGGAGTAGGGAGAAAAATACTTACTTTTTCTTCGCCTCGATTCCCGTCTTTGTGAAGTAGTGCTGTAAATGCTCGATGCTTCCCAGGGCCATCACACTCTCCCGCTTGGCAGCACTCCGACTAAACGGTTTCTGGGGCTTGTTTGTAGAGTTAACATTAGGATAGAAAGCCGTTTGTCGGCGAGCTTTCTTGGCTGCAGCGTTCGAGGGCGGCGGTTCCGTGTAACCAGTCGAATCCGGAGTCAAAAGCATCGGGCTCGACGCGGCGGAAGAATCAGAGGCCATGGCACCAGATTTTTGAGCCACCGGAGGGATTTGAAAGGTGGACTGAGCCCGAGGAAAAGCCGCTAGACGAGGGAGAGGGGGGGATCTTGGGGAGAGGGTATATTGGATCGCAGTTAGGCCGTCTTTGGCCACGTTGCACTCAAAGGCCGAAAGTAAACTTGATCATCACAAAATCATCAATCGCATCATTTCTGATAGACCTGGCCGACCAGGATCCGGCGTTTAGGCGTAAGGCAGCCAAGAGTACTGTGAGAGGTCAAGAGAGGAATTTGGGAATGCCAGAAGAGAAAAAAATCGCAAGTGGTTGAAGATTCGTAGACATTTGGGGATGCATGTGCCATATGGTGATCCTCCAGGCACCCGCTGAAACGGCGGAAGAGTGAGTTTGGGTTGTGGTTTCCATGCGGATCGGTTGTTGGGCGCGACTGGCACGGTGACGGTGGGAGGAGAAGAGAATGGAGATGTATCACTTGTTTCCCTCTCTACATGCCTCACACATCGCCTTTGGTCGCCACTTAATGTACGCCCGGGAAGATTTAAGGCGCCGGACAACGGCGTAAGACAGTCGTGTGTCGCATTAATCAACCCTCCTCGCCACATACAAATTACAACTAAATTTGAACCGTGGGAACTTATTGATGGGGGCGGTTCATTGTACAGAGATGTTCTTTTAACTACCTATACTCATCGTTTTAATGTTTAATGAAGCGTGGGGTCCTAGACTCGTAACCAGTCTGCACTACGGCAAAAGAAAGGGTGAGGTTGTTTGCCGTAGGCAGACTGGTACAACTCGGACTTAATCAAAGGGCTGTGCCCGGAGTTTGAAAAGATTTCCCCGAAGCTGGATTTTGCTCAAATCTGGGGGTCTATCAGAACTTTTTTGAAAATCGGTAATTTAGAACCTTTAAATTTGAGTTCTGTCTCTTCAGAATAATATTTTATGGCCCAAAGGCTGAGCTGTGAAAAAGTTGATTTTGGCGGGGAATTGATGGCTGAACACAGCCACCCGATCGGCAGCCTCGGCTCCCGCCAAAAATTCAAACTCCGGGCGCAGCCCTTTGGCGTGGCCCCAGTTGTACCAGTCTGCCTACGGCAAATAATCTCATCATTTTCCTTTGCCGTAGCGCAGACTGGTAACGAGTCTAGTGGGGTCCCTCATGTGCGACGGTGTCCTCCCTCTGAGAGAATTATTGTTACCCGAAATTACATCCATTATTTAAATCCAAGCCTGCACAAAAGCAGTCCTGCTATTGTGGGGTATCATATTCGGGTGGAGCGTCCAGGTCCACGTCCTGAATCGACGCAGTTCCATGCAAAGTGGACGGCGGGGCGCTCTTCTTGTGAGGAAAAGACGACAGATGTGCCAATCCCACGCTATTCGACGACAACGACGTCAATGCGGGAGAACGAGTAAGCGGCGTCCCCGCTGGCGTGTGCGTATCCGAAAAGCGATCGCGTCGTTCGCGCATGGAGGGCGCGCGAGTATGAGCCATCTCGGGCGCGGGGACGTGGTAGGCGGGCGTATAGGGTGGGGAAGCTTTCTCCTGCTTCTCGTATGCATCAAGTCGTCGGCGTTTATGTCGGCGGTACGCAAGAAACGCGAGGCCGGTGAGGACGAGGACTCCGAAGACTACCCCCAGCGCGATACCGACGTCTGTGTGCGAAGACGTGGGGCGGAAGGCGGGTGTCGGGGAGAGGGATAGGGACGCTGAAGCGGATGCAGAGGATGCAGATCCTGAAGCGGATACAGAGGATGTAGATCCTGAAGTGGATCCAGAGGATGAGACAGTGGGGGAAGCGCTGGAACTTGAACTAGAACCGACAATGGTATCTGCACTGTCTGCCACGGGACTTTCCCCCTCGCCAGCTCCCTGTCTACGCCTACAATGTTGGGTGCGATCCGTAGCCGTGTACCTGCGACCTTGATCGATTCACTGTACTTCGATGATTGGGAGATCGCGGACTTACATGAACGCATCCACATAAACTGCATCTTGATTGCTGATTGACAAAGTATGTTCAATGTCTGGGAGTCCCGAAATACCCCAGGCAGGTGTTGGAGTACCGAAGGCCGACTCGCTGGAGTGGCCGGGGATGACCACAGAAATAGGAGAATTGAAGTCCAGTGTTACACTGAGATCCACTTGATGAGGTCGCGGGGGGTATATCAGATAGACGGCGATCCCTGGAGAAGGTTGGGACACAGAAACAAACTTTAAGCTCTGCATACCTGTGAACGTAAAAGTAACAGTCGCATCGCAGAGTAGAGTGTGCTTGTGGCAAGAATGAACGAGAGAGACCTCCTGTGAACGCCTCTGCAAACCATCTGCCTGCAGAACCAAGCAATCATTCTGGGGCGAGGCCGCGTCCACATCATCGACAGTAACGTTGACGACTCGAAGGGCATTTGCGAAAAGACTTGGAGTGGCGAGGGGCAAGGATAAGGAGGCGAATCGCATGGCGGAATGTTGGACCAATGTAAGTTCGTGGCATACTTAAGTTTACCCCCACGGAATCAGAAGACTCTTCGAGATCAATGTCCCACAACGGTGTGTGTGTCGGACTTTTCGTATCCGGTGTGGCATTGAACGAAAATCGCCGGCTATCGGGCGTCTGCAATAGAGTGAAAAATGTTATTGCGGAGTGAGAAGAGTGGACCCGACAATCGCGACCGAGAGGTGGTTCGAAACAAGTTCAAAAACATGTTAAGCTCCGTTGATAGCCGATGGGCCAATCACGGGCGGAAGTGCGATCTCTCCGGATATGCACTGATTGGTCCTCTTGAGTCTAGACTCCTCCCTCTCCTTGATTCCCCCCTGTTCTTGACGAGTAGGTAGGTAGCTTTCCCACTGCAAGCGCTCATTGCCCACGCAGATCCCCCTTCCCACTGAACGAAGCAGCACACGACGTGCTGCGGGAAAATCCGGGCTTCGAAAAGCTGGGCTTCAACTTGGCGTCTATCAACTGAGCACATTTTTCTCAGCAAAACAAGCCTGCTTTCGAGTTAAACGAATGAAGACTCTCGCGCCTTACGGAACTTGGGAGTCGCCCGTGACAGTGGAAAACATTACCGACACCGCAAGGCCATGTTCCCTATACTTGAAATCCTCTTCTAATTTAGGTTTTCCTTTTTCGCAGGGCAATTCCCTCGGCCTCGTGGATATCCTGGTTGACTCTGTCACGTCCAAAATCTATCATATCGAAACGCGCCCCGCTGAAGGTGGTCGTGACGCACTTTTGCTCACCGAAAGCGGTCGCGATATCACAGGACCCGAGTGGGATGTGAAAAGTAAAGTGAATGGATATGGCGGCGCTCCCGCTATTGTCCACGATGGAGTCTGCTATTTTTGCCATGCTGCCGATGGGAGGATATATAAAGTGAACGTGGAGGTTCCTAATAATGGTCCTGAGGCGATCACACCGGGTAAAGAATCTTAAACTCCTTTTGACCGGTGGTGCTTAACGCTCACCAGGAAATTCCTTTCACAAGTTCGCGAACTACGACGTCTACCCTCTCGATCGCAATGTCCTCGTCTGTGTGTTCGAAGACGCCACAGCAGCTAAATCTCCTTCCGAGGTAGTAAACAGCCTCTGCTTTCTCGACGTCTCGACGAAACAAGTATTCCCGCTCGAGTCTGATGCATCCTTCTACTCGTCTCCGAAATTCTCACCCGACGGCAAACGCTTAGTTTGGGTCGAGTGGGACTTGCCAGACATGCCTTGGAATGGAACCGAAATTTGGATCGCCGACGTCGTAGCGGCACCCGGATCCTCCAGTCCCCTTGTATTGAAAAATCGCAGGCACGTGGCCGGCGAGCACAGCAGAATTAGCGTGGCTTACCCCTCCTGGCTATCCAACGATTCTCTCATCTTCACGTCCGACATATCGGGGTTCGAAAATCCATGGACGTACGATTGTACTGCCGGGGTGGCGAAAGCGGTCTTCGAAACTCCCATGGAGGAGTCCTTTGGGTGTACGAACCCTCCGAAAAAACTTGGCTGGTCTCCCTATGCGGTCATCGACGTCCAAAGCACGGTAGCGGTGTTCACAGCCATCAAAGACGGGCGCAGCGTTCTTTGCCGTGTGGATCTCGCAGCCGGAACAGCCGTACTGCTGCCTAGTCCATACGTGGAAATCTCACACATCCGGCCTCTTCGTTCCGACCAATTCGTGTTCATTGGCACGACGACGGACGCTGCACCGGCACTGGTCCAGTGTACTTTGCCGGCGACATCGGACGCTGTGTTCCTCGAGCTTCAATCCGCTGCTCAGGGTTCAACACTGCCTCGTGACGACGTATCGCTCCCCAGGCCGCTCAAATTATTGGTTCCGCACGAGCTGGGAACGCGACTGGTTCATGTGATATATTATCCCCCGACCAACTCTCGTTTCGCAGGGTTGGATGGGGAAAAGCCGCCCTGTGTTCTAAATGTACACGGCGGCCCGGTAGGCATTAGCCCCCAGTCTTTTAATGCGACGAAGCAGTTCTTCACCACGCGAGGATGGGCGTGGTACGTCTCTTTTTACACTATTTTAAGTCACTCATAATCACCTTTAGGTTGGACGTCAATCATCGTGGAACATCCGGATACGGTCGCGTTTACATGGAACTCCTCCGGGAGTCGTGGGGAGTCGTCGACGTTGAGGATTCTATTGACGCCGCTCGCATTCTGTCTGCACCACCGCACGATCTCATCGACCCCAAACGCGTCGTAATTCGTGGCCAATCCGCAGGGGGCTTCACTACTCTTTCAGCTCTTTCTGTGTGGGCCGATAATTCTGTATTCGCCGCGGGCACATCTCTGTATGGCGTTTCCGATTGTGAACGTCTCCAAAAGGAGAGCCACAAGTTCGAGAGTGGTTATTTTGAGATGCTATTTGGTCGTGACCCACAGGTAGCTCGGGACCGGTCGCCGATATTTCACGCGGAGAAAATCGTGGCACCGCTGCTCGTGAGTGCGACGGCACCCTGCGCGCGACGAAAACAACTTATCCTCCCATACTTAGATTCTCCAGGGAGCTGCGGATACGGCAGTGCCGCCTTCGCAAGCAGAGGTACGTGCATTTTATCAAGGATGTTGCTCAGCTAAATTTAATACGGACAGATTATGGTTGAAAGCATCCGCAAACGCGGTGGTGTGGTCGAATACCAGCTCTACGCCGGCGAGGGCCATGGCTGGAAGCGCAAGGACACCATTGAGGATGCTCTTCGACGGGAGATCCAATTTTATAGTCGAGTGTTGGGGATTGAGTGTAAAGGTGTCTGACGAGAGCATTAGTGCCACCTCGGCGTGGAACTTAAAATATTGGTATGCAACTTGACAATGATTACTAGTAATCACGAATGTTTGAGAGAGAGAAAAAAACTTATCACGGGGCGGGAACAAAAACGCGCAACTCTTTGAGATTCGTAGATGTATTGAATGCCGTCCGAATCCTCTCGGAAGGGACAAACTACGACGCGTCGTGACACATCACGTGAATTGTGACACGACGCGAACGCGACCGAGTAACTCTCACTGCCACGCTTCTTTAACGAGATCAGCTCCTCTTTCAGCGATAACGTAGGCTGCGTAAATGCATCATTGAGGCGTGTGGCGTTCTGGAGTATCGAGTCCAGTGTCTGGGTCGAGTTCACGGACCATCCGGCCACGATTACAGGCTGATCACTAGCGTTACGTCCGACGCTCGGGAGATCGAGGAGGGTGGGAATACCCAGAGCCGTCAAAGCTGCCTGATCACCTATGCCCGAGTGCAGAAGAACTCCTGGGGTACCGACTGGGCCGGCGGAAAGGATAATCTCTTTCGCAGCTTGGGCCACGAAGAGAGCGCCCCCTGGACAATGTGAGCGATGTTTTGTCACTCACTGGATAGATAGTTTTACCGTGCAAGAATTGGACCCCTCCGAAAGTCAATTTACCGTCGACATGACGGGAATCAGCCAGCTTTGAAACTTGCGCGTTCAGCAAAACGTGGAGATTTTTGCGATGTATGAATTTTGGGCCTAAATATGATGTTGCCGAGCTACTTCGCTCTCCGCCTCCGATGGTAGATTGCAACCAACCTGTCTCATCCATCCGTCAATTTAAACTACTCCCACTGTGTGTTCTCAGACGCACCAACACCTAATGGCTTCCCGGAATTTATATCCAAATTGAATGGCCACTCATCGGGGAGCTCTTTCGTAGCCTGAATTATATGTTGCGAAATAATGGGCCAGGGGAAGCCGGCTAAGCTCACAGAATTAATGCCTGTGGTGCTATGTACGGACGGGTCGAATTGGCCCCGCGTGTCGTGATGATCAGCCGGTTCGGTCCATTTTTCATTCTGGGGCGACGCAGTAAAAGGTTAGGAATATTGCCGGATTTCAAAGTCTGTACCTTGAAGAAATACGGGAGTAAGCTGTTCCAAGACCATCCCTCGTCGCCGGTGACAGCCGCGAAACGGTCATAGGCTTCTGCTGAGCCCCTTGTATACCCCATACCATCTAAATCGCGGTGAATAGGACAGCGGTTGAACAGGGACTGCATCTCACTGTGTGCACTGCATCCACCAAGGATATGCGCTTGAAAAAAATTCGAATACGTGAGATCGTTACTACTCGTAGCATGGACTGACCTCGCGAAATCGGTATGTTACGACCATTCAAGCCCGGCTGAGGAACTGTTGTGTAGTCTATGTAAAGTGGGTCAATACGCTCATGAATCGGAAATGCAACGTGCACCGTACTCCATTCATAGATGTTAGGCTCAGCTAGAAGATCTTGGGCACGGAATGGCACGATCGAGTCGGTGACACCCTCATTTCTGTACCACTGGTGGGCAATTATTGCATGGGAAAGTGATATTCCTCACGACACGCCAGCCTCTAACACCAAAACCGAAAAGTTGGGGTTTTCCGTTAAACGGTTTGCGACAACGTTCCCTGCGGTTCCACCTGGAGCAAGTTTGTCATTGGAGTCCCCCAGGAACGAGGAGATCATATACCACCCACGACGACGAAGTCATATGAAAGACTTGGGAGATTAGGGACGACTTCATAAACTTTGCAAAAGCACGGAAGGATAAATGCAAGGGCTGATAGAACTCGCGAAAACATATTCAAGGGAGCTAGAACCGGAGGACTTGAAGCCTGGCTCGACGCCGCATTATATATGTCTGCTGTGCTTGCCTGACCGATTTAATCCCGCGACCAGAGCGCTCCGAACGTAATATTGGGCATGGGACCTTGAATCAAGTTGATCGGAAGGGAAACAGTTAGATCAGCTTGGCTCAGCTTGGGCGGTCTTGGTACCGTGGAAACTGAAGTCCAATTCTGGAAGCTGCGCCGATCGGACATAGCGTACAATTCACTTTGGCGGCGTTCCTGTGGCGTTCCAGGTGCCGTAGCGCCGGCCGATTAACTATGCACCAGAAATACGCATCAGCACCGGGGTACTACTTCCAGGCCGGTGCACGCCGGTCGTTCTTGGACAGAGGTGCGTTCTGCACGGTGCTGCACGCGTCGGGAGGTACGCGAATTTTTTTAGTACGAAATAAACGGCAATTCACCGATGATTTACGGTCTAATGTGCATCGAGTGTGCTACTGATGGCCAGATACATCGGCGTGAAAATCTGGGTAGTTGAGAGCAGAAATTAGTTCCTCATCTCCACCAAGGGATTCCATCCATACCTTGAGTTGTCCGCCGCGTACTTAGACGCCGGGGCGGTCCTCAATCCCTCCCCGACATCCCACGTCCCCCTCGGTACGAGGCGCAGCAACCACGTCGTTTTAGCCGTCAAGAACCTACTAATCGAACTAATGCGCACGACGATGAGGTAGTCCCAGAAGGTCTCCCTTACGCACAACTGCACTGCATACGGCGCCAAAATCTCTAGACGAGGATGAGGTTTCTTGAGTTCGCCGTGAATCGGATACGACGTCCAGGAGTGGTCTGCGATTCGTTAACTGCTGCGACATCTTCAGACAGTTCATTCAAACCCCACCCCGGCCGTCATTCAAAGCAGCGTGTAGCTCAGGACGGAGGAGACCGACGGTTTGAAGAGAAGGGGCAGAGACTCCTCAGGCCACCGGTAAATTGTGCACACTCATCATTTGAAACAGACATGAGGGGAAAGAACAAAAGAGTCACGCGTGACAACTACGCTTAACTAGGATTTTTTTTAGCGGAAATCTAGTACACCTCAGGTTTCCGAGCAATAGCCAGATACATTGGCGTGAAGATCTAAATTCGACGAAGAAAAGTTAGTGCCCGACCGCCAACGCAAGGATGCCCTATACCTTGAGCTGCCCTCCACGAACGAGGGCCACTGCGGCAGTTCTCAGCGCCTCCCCAACATCGTGCGTCCCCTTCGGCAGCAGGCGCAGCAGCTCCATTACCCACACCACGTTGTGCGTGAGGAACTTGCCTACAGGGCTGATCCGCAGGACGGTGAAGCAGTCCCAGAGCGTCTGGGCCTTGCGGACGTCGCCTTCGAGGGGATAATACCAAGGTACCTGATCGCCCCGGTCTGCGAGGTCTTCTTCGTGCTGAAGCTCGAAACCAACGGCCTTGAGCGCATCGCGGGCGGCGGCGATGGGGCGCATCTCCGGGATACCGTTGCCTAGCTCGATCTGGTGCTGCAGGGCCGTATGGGATGGCACCGATGCGTCCCATTTGTCTGTCATGCACCATTCGTAGACGCCGAACTGGAAGACAGTCAGGAGATTCTTGCACCGCGAAGGATGAAGGCACGTACGACGCCACCTGGCTTGAGGACCTTGAAGATCTCGCCGTACACACCCTCCCACGAGGGAGCATGGCAAGTCGCCTCGATAGCATACACTTCGTAGTTCGTCAGCACGAGCGACACGAGCAACGTAAGACAAAGCACACCTGCGTCGAAGTAGTTCTTCCCGAACTGCTCCTCCAGCTTCATAAAGTCACCACGAACGAATGTGACCTGCTTCTCCAGCCCTGCCTTCTGCGTATACCGCCGCGCACGCTGCAGCTGGAACTCGTTATTGTTCAGCCCGACAATCTCGACGTCGGCGAAGCGCGCGATTTCACGCGCAGGGCCACCGACACCGCACCCGACGTCGAGGACGCGCATCCCCGGCCGCAGCCCCATCTGCGCGGCGAGGTAGTGTTCGTGGCGCGCGAGCGCTGCCGCAAAGGCCTCCCCCTTGTAGAAGCGGCTGAAATGGAAGGACTCTGCCCAGCCGTATTCGTACAGCTGGGTCGCGCCGTCGTAGTAGCCTGAGCATCAGAGAGAATTTGTCAAGTGATCGTGCTAGACAGTGCGAGCCAGCATACCATTCACGACGTCCTCATAGCTGTGGGCTCTATTTTCGGTGTGGGTGCTGGTCTCTTTCGAGATGTCCTTGTCCCAGAACTTGGTGTAATTGGCTATGCGGTCGCGCTGGCGGCCATCGACCATGCCTTTGCCTGTGTTTTGCATGAGAGCCATGTTTTCTATATTGAAGCGTGGATGAGACGATGACGATGATACGTAGTGAGCGCACTCACAAGTCGGAAGAGAATGAGGAGACGAATGAGGCTCTCCGTCACGCGTATTCTAAGGTTATATGTACAGTAAGAGAAATAATAATCGTCCGATGATGTCCTTCCAAAATCGGCCCACTTTGTGCAAGTCGCGCTGACACTTCAGCAGGTTTTCTGGGTTCGCCGTTGTCAAGAGCGCTCTCTGTCAACATGGCGCAGCAACTGTGTCGGATCATCGCCAGTTTAGGCGGACCGGCGACTATTCTGCGAGGCACGCGTCAGTATTCACGCTCTGCTCCGGACCACAAACATAAGGAAGGATGCCCGGCGCCAGCAAAGGGCCTACCCGGTAGCAGTGAAGGGGAGCGCTCCGATTGCAAATATTATATCGCCCTCATCCTGTCGGCGGTTACAGAGCGCGTACGAAACAGCAGCTCGTAAACACAGCACGACCCTGCCGTCGGGGTGTGTGCTTGATTTCGTCTTTGCGCTCCCCATCCGAGGAAAGAAGAAGGGAGAGTAGCGTACCTCAACCAGCGCTCGGAGCGCCGCGGCAGAGTCTGAGTCTTCCTTGGCCAGGTCGCAGAACCAGGGTTGGAGGCGCGACGCGCGGGCGTGACCCATGGGCCGACGGACGAGCTCGCCTTCCACCGGCATGGGGATGGCGTTGTCGTAAGAGTCGAGCACGCACGAGGGCGGCTCTAGCATATTGACAATGCGAAACACGACGACGGTGCCACCCGCATGCTCGGGCAGGGTGGAGAGCTCGAATTGGGCGAGGGCCGAACCTGCAGTGTACAAGTCAGTCGGCGGTTATTGACGTAGGGTGGAGCGGGGACCCACCAGAATACGGTCGCACCAAGGGGCGCATGCTCATGCGATTGTCGGCGAACATGTACGCGTAGGTCCAGCGTAAGGCTGGAGCGTCTCCGCTCCCGACGATCCACGCATGAAGGCCACGATCGAACGCAACGGGGAACGGCTGCTTGAGGCGAAAGAGCGTGATTTTGTGGTCGAACCGCTTCTTGTTCGGCGATACTGCACGGCATCGGTCTAGATCGGCCTGTGTAACAAGACCTTCAAGTAGCAGGTGCTCGCGGAGGACTGCTTTGGGCCCGACAGCGGCAGCGACGCTACCAAGTGAGATTTGCCAAGGTAGGCCTTCGTGAAGGAGGTCGACACCATTCGAGAAGCTTGAGGGGTGGCCGCTGGAGGTGAGGCGGAAGCGAAGACCGCCGGCCAAGGGGGGCAGGCCCAGTTGTGGGGAGCGGTAGTAG
This sequence comes from Mycena metata, assembly GCA_029378385.1. NCBI lineage: Eukaryota > Fungi > Basidiomycota > Agaricomycetes > Agaricales > Mycenaceae > Mycena > Mycena metata. The sequence goes on along the minus strand of JARKIB010000027.1, from coordinate 726,192 downwards.
AAGAAGCCTCGCGTGCGGGGAGGAAAGGGCTGGTGCTTCCCGTCTTTTTGGAAGAAGCGAACGGTGAAGGATGAAGTCCGTGGAAGAAAAGATATGCTTGGATTCAAATGGTGCGAAAGATTAGTGTAATCTGTTGACTTGAGGTATGTCGGGTTAAGCGTGGACAAAATCCGGTAGTTGTTGTCCTCCTCGTCCTCGTTAAGCCAATCGCGTGTGTTCATTACCGCGTCCCCTTCGTCGGATACGTGGTCAAGGACGATCCGAGTGCGGACTTTTTCAAGGCCCATCCTTTGTCTAGCGAGAGCAGCAACACTATTAGTGCTCATTTGACGCACAGTGCCAGCCCAGATTGGGGTTCCACGTCGAACCGCACTGAATACAGTCTTCATTGAAGACCTCAAGAACGAGTTTTCCACCTGCTCGAACAACCTGGGAAAGTTCACATATGCATCAATGCCGAGCGCGTTCCTTTGAAGCTCTGAGGCCTCCCGAGAGCTGAGGCTTGCGTTCGGAATGCACACCGGAATCGCGGTGGTGAGTGTGGAGAGGAAAGTCACAGGTGTGACAGATGTTGATGCGCCATCTGATGCGCGAACCAAGCTGAACCTACCGAAAAAAAAAGAGGCGGAGCGACGAGGAGCATAAAATGTTCTAGAGGGACCCAATCCCACTCACAAATCAAAGGGTTTTTCTTTTTGATCGTCTTGTTGCACGTTCGCCCGCCAAAATTCATAGCCGCTCCCACGCGAGGTATCTGTTGTAGCGTCCGCCGCCGCTATCTGTTTACGAGAGACTGACTTCTACATCCTTTGTGCACGAATTAAGCGACTGATATTGGTCGTATGCAGATGTGTTAACACCGAGAAAGCCGAGGGGTCAGGTATGAGCCGTAAATTAAATCCAGCGACGTCGGAGCTGCCAGTGGGTCGTCGAAAATCTCTTTGCGCCGGATACGTCCTGTAAGTACAATACAACCAAGTGCTACTCCCACGTCGCGCTTGGTCTCACCATTATGGTGGTGGTATCTATGTACATTCCAATAGTCAACCGTTAACGATGGTAGTATACATTAGGTCAAGTGTATGTCGGTACAATACCTTAAATAGGGACCTCTGCGTACATCACGATCCTCCGCCGACGCCCAAGCCTGCAAATCAAACGGCCGCCTCTTGCGACACGTAAAGTTCAGTATCTTGTCCGAGCGGTCTCATTTTCATTGTTTCAGGTTGCCAAGGTTGAGACTGCTGCGCTTGAGACTGTGGGTTTGAATTGCCCTGGGAGGAATGCGATTTCATCTGCATCTCTCAGGAAGTGCTCACAAACGAAAAATAAAAACTCACCACAGACGCCAGATGTACGGATGGGAAGTTCTCATTCATGGCACGGAGCGTCGCTCTTGAGTTCAAACTGAGTATGTGAAGTGTGAGCTTGCATTCTTCAAAGTTGGACTTGAAATCACTGACCTTGCGAGGATGGAGTTTGAATACACTGTAGGGAGGGGAATAAGCCTATAGCCCAAGGCTAAAAGATAAATGCTCACATCGTGAAACAACAACAAAAACGGCCGCCCAAATCACTAAGAGCATTAGTTTAGTCGAGGACCAATTTTGAACGTATGAACAAGTTCGCACGGTTTGATTTCATGGCGAGGAACTAGAGCAGAACGGATCAGAGTCGTCAATATATCACATAGAAATAAAATCGTACGCAGGCAAGCGTCGCGATACTGGCCACACTAGTTGTGGTCCAAGGTCAGACTGAGTAAGCGAATTAACCCGACAATCGCACCTTGTCATCAGTCCCGTCTCTGTTTCCAAGTCAGCGGTAATGATGGTGCAAAACACATTTCCTCACCCATCGTCCAGACTATGAGTTTATCCACCAATGGGAGCGATCTGGGTTGTATTTCTGTGCGTTGCCCTCGGAGGACGAACACCAGCGTTGTGGTGATTAATAAATCATTCACCGCGCCGATGGTTGCCGCCGTCGTGATAAGCCACCCAAAGCGCGCCTCAAAAATTGGCAACGCCGTCATGTGTAACGCAGTCCCAAACACAGCTGCGCCGATTACGAGGCGCAAAAATGAGAGGGTGCAGGCGATGACGGGGATGTACGGCTTGCGAGATAAGGTCCAGATTCGAAATGAGAAAAATCCTTGCACTGGAGACGCGTGAGCCAGCTCTGAAGGCCAGGGCATCGGATCGACGTACCACATGCCGCGATGATTCCAGAGAAGAATATGGAGGCGTCAAAGGATTTTGGAGGCACGGCGAGGGGAACCCCAAAGGACGATATGGTCCATCTGTATAATGCATGGCCGATACAAAGCGCCTGCGCGAACTCGCATGTCCTGCGTTTCTAAGTTCCAATGTGCCCGGCATAGTCGATTCAACGGGCCTACCAAATGAACGCAATCTAAGCAAGATTGGAATTAAATACGCATTTGATTTTGGAATATGATTCCACGGACCATCGCCTTCAGATTGAGAGTGTCGGAGGATTGGAAACGCCCGTAGTAAACATACGTTTGGGTCGTAAGCACCCCAAATAACACATAGGATATCAGGACTCCGACTTGGAATGCGCCTGGAAACATTTCGGGAGTGAGAAAAATGCGGAGAAGTCCTGGGGCATTCTAGACGCACCGATAGTGTTGTCCGGATTGAAGACGAAAGCTGCGCCAGGGTTGGCGGCGGGGCCTGACATTTGGCCTGACTGGCGTCCGAGTGGGAGAGGAGGAGTCGGTATTCCATAGATGCACTGTCCGCACTTATCCGAATCTACTTTGCGGTGACAGCGTAGATAGCGTTAGCGATCTGCGCCGCGGCTGTGAGAATACTATCACCGGAGTGGAACCGTGTGGCTGAATGAATGGAAAGGGAAAAAATAACTCCACCTGAAACTTGGACCGAAAAAGATTAGACTCTTATGCATTGAAAGCTCGCAGGAATAATCAGTGCCAGGAGAATCTTTGGAGAATCCGTTTTTAAGTTGGGTTTCACCGGGAAACCGACCAGCGGGAAAAGCGGAGTTCTTGAGCCAGTGGTTGGCCAGTGGTCGAAGTAGCCACATGTGATGTTCATACCGAGGAGAGATCGGGGCGAGGGGCTCAAAAGTCGGAACAGTGCAGGGTTTTCCGCCAAAGAGGTTTCTAGGACAAGCCAAGGTGAAGCGAGGACCCATTCAGTTGGTTAGGAACGAGAAGACTGACGTATCCAGGGAGAAGTTGCCAGCTGTGGCCTGCCAGCGTGCCGTGCCGGTGGTGAGATGCGTATACCAGGAAGGAAAATGAAATTGATTGGAGAACTCAACTTAGGATCAATGCTCCGAGGACCGAAAATCCCACGGTTGCTTGTGCACAACTCCGACGAATAGCGAACGGGTTTCGGTCCTTCTTGCTCTGTTGAAAATATCGAAGAGAAAGAATTAAATCGAGAGATCCGACGACTTTTTACAGCATGTGGCGGACACGTCTAATTAATGATGAAGATGAAGTTTCCCATCGCTAAAGCTCAGGCCGATGGCTCGCCAGAAGATTTCCGAGGAGTCCAATCCCAATATTTCTTTCGAGATGGGTGAACCTTCCTCCCTAATTATTGATATGGTGATGCGGAAGGCATTTGATAAAGGCCGCTGCCGCGGCGATCTGGATATAATACCGTTCTCCGTGTTCTTTACTCAAGAGCGAAGTGGTCCCTGGCGATAATTCCCTCTTCGCGGCAGTCTTCTTTGCTACTCAGCCGTCACAGTTTATGTTCAGTGCTCATAACCATCGCATCTTCCCGCGATCGTCGTCCTTCAAATCAGTTTGAGTTTCGGCTAATTTTGTTCCGTATTCAAACCCGCTCAAACTGCGAGTCAAACCTTCCGGTTGTTGGTCTGCAGCTGTCCAATTTCTTTCTTCTTTGATGTTCTTCGACAGCAGGCTCCCCGTTGCTCGATGTTGCCAGTTGGAGAATCAAGTAGATCTTGCTGTCCACGCGACGCGACGCGCCGAGACATGATTATTTTAAAATCGGGGATCGTTATTTGAAGAATATCCGAGCCTCGCCCCACCTCTACGTGAAAATCCACTCCTTGTCGAACAACTTTCAAACATTCTTGCATGACCCTCGAACTCTCCCACGGTAGTCTCTCCTTCAACAAATGATCTCGTACCTCGATACTCCCACGGCGACCCACGCTATCAAGCATTTGGAAAGAAAATCCTGAATAGGGACTCACGATTGGAAGCTAGAGACCTCGTCCATAATGGACAAGGGAATATATGCAGCACCACCAGGGCGGAATTTACGAGCGGGGTTTTTTTGGCGTTCTTAAATTCAATTGACTTCGCCTACGACAGGGTAGATCCCAGGTGTGAAAGTGAAGAATTACTGTGACTATGAACTTCCATTACAATTCTCGCCTAGGGCCTAGGCCGCTAATAATTTAATGGCGGCAACAGTAAACGAGTACTAGTGCAATGCAGCGAGAGAACTGTGAATATTGGAGAAGCTGACGATGAGAAGTTACAGGAAGTTACCTGCCGTCAGCAAGCCGTCAGGAATAGGACTCCGGAGGACGGGCAGGATCGCGGTTGCCCGTCGTGACGATCATCCTCAACTCCATGGGATCTCAGTCTCGTAAAATTTACAAAATTTGCAATAGTGAACTCGTATCCTACAGTGCAGATAAGCGACTCAATATCATCTTCCTCACTGGAGCATGTTGGCCGCAGAGGAGTTCCATAGTCTAGATCTCTCCAAGACAGGTATAACCGACCAGCTCGTTGATAACCGACGAGCTCATCCCTCGCTGTCCATTCCAAGGACGCGAGATATTTTCCAGATATTGTACGACTCCTCGGCACGTATCAGGCGTCTCCTTCATCTCCCATGGCTAGGGATTCCTTCCCAAGCGGCCGCATTTTTATGGGCTGCGTGTTGCTGGAATTTGATCTCATCTGACCAGTTCGAGTCGAGTCGTTGAGCGTATGAGAAAAATACAACCGGTGTTTTGAACTTACCTGGGACGAGAGAGTCACGGAGGGATAACCCGTATTCATGGTACGGAGTGTCTGCCTAGAGTTCAAGCTGACGAACGCGTTAGCCCACAATCTGCGTTGTTGAAGGTCGCCGCTGACCTTGCCAGAACAGAGTTCGAATATACTGTGAGTGGTGGAGTCAAGGTAAACCGTAATGCAGAGGGAAGTGCACATACACCGCGAGACAACAACGAATACTCCGCCCCAAACAACTGGAAAAAGACTCGGGATGAGGCATTATTTTTAATAATAAAGAGATGATGACCCACGATTTCCTTTCATTGTTAGGAACTGGGAGGGTCATTCAGACGGATTCAACACGCAAGGAGAAATGACTCGTACACAGATAAGGGTTGCCAAACTCGCCACACTGAGTCAAGTTCAAAATGAAGCCGGGCGTAGAGAGCAAACCAAAAGAAAACGAACGTTGTCATAAGCCCCGTCTCTGTTATAGTCGAGGTCAGCAGGAGCATGCGCTAGAGTTGATCAACGAACCCATCGTCCAAATGATCAATCGATCGACTAGGGGTACGGTTCTATATGAAGGCCGTTGCGTTCAACGCTGGGAAATAAACAGATAGAGAGAGCCATACCTTGCTTGTACCTCCCCACGCTGCTTCTGCAAGACGAGTACCAAGGTCACGGTGATTAACAAGTCGTTCCCGACACCGACGCTCGCGGCAGTTGTGATGAGCCACCCGAATTGAGCTTCGAAAATCGGTAGTGCCGTCATGCGGTAGGCGGTGATGAAGACGGCAGTCCCCACGACCAACCTAAGGAATGAAAGGAACCAGGAGATGATAGGGATGACCAGTGTCCGGGACAAGGTGTAGATTCGGAACGAGAAAAATCCTTGCACTAAGCGGGCATGAGCCAATGCACGGAAAGCAAGCAGGGTTGAATATGCTTACCGCATGCCGAAATAACACCAGAGAAGAAGATGGAGATATCGAATGTCTTTGGGGGGACGATGAGCGGGACCCCAAAGCTGGTGATAGTCCACTTGTATAATGCAATGGATATGCAGATGGCCTGCGCGAACTCGAGGACCCAGACCAACGCAACCTCGAGGTAATTCAGATGATTTATTTGCTTGGCATTTATGAGTTCGTTCACCATAAGTTTCATATTGCGAGTATCGGTTGGGAAACGTCCATAGTAGATGTAAGTTTGGGTGGACATGACACCAAAAAGCACCAGAGAGACCAGCACTCCAATTTGGTAGGCACCTGGGAAATACAAAAATGAGGAATTGAATGCGGCGATGACTATACAAGCACGCACCGAGAGTGTTGTCGGGATTGAACACGAAGCCTGGAGGGGGGCCGGCGGCGGGGTCCATCGAGGGCGCTGAGAGTCAGCGAGAGTGTAGGTATGGAACTAAAGGGGTGTTCACGTTCCGAATGGGTTTTAACGCCTACGCTTATAAGGTTTGGTTGGCATCGGCAAGATCTAATTTATACGAGTCGTCAGAACGACTTCCATCATGACTTGGTGAGAAGAATGCTCGTAATCGCCAACAGTATTCGATGGTGGAACCTTGTGGCGCGGGAAGTAAATTGCATTGCCGGTAGGGGCTTGGTGGGAGCGTCACCTGAGAAGATCAAGTTCTTTGGAAGAGAATGTAAATTTGGGACGCTTTGCATTTACTTGTATCAAGTAAGTCTCCGATGATTGGAATCTGACCATTTGCGAACGAGCACGGGAAGGAAGCGGCAGTCTCCTTGTCACTGTAGATGCCAAGGGGTATTACCCGCAGTTCCGAGTTAAGAGTCGACCCAGCCAATCCATTACCAGACCGAGACCTCGGCGCAGTAGGCTGTCCCCGTGTGCCGTCACTAAGACCCGAAAATAAATCCCCCGGGCAAGGCAACCGACTGTAGATGACGGATGGTCGAGGGTTCGATGGGCAGCAAGCTTTCCAAGTTGGCTTCCACCGTCGAAGATGTAATGACGGAGAATGAGATTCACGGCCGATGCGCTGCTACCTTGATTTACACTGTAAACCAACACGTCCCATTCTGTCCTTGGATTGATATGATTGTTCCTTGACTCAACTTGTTGGCACCCGGGAGAGGAGATTCGGTAGTTGCTCGGGAGAAAGCAGAACAAGGAATAATTCGAGCAGACGACGGGATGGAATCATTGACAAGGACCACTGACGGAGAAGGAGAATGTGTTAGGATAAAGGAAAGGAAATGACTTCAGCTGTTTCTGCGCCCACTGGATCGTAGCGTCGTTCTGAAAGAAGTATGTACGGCTCCTACAGCAGGGCTCGTACATGCTTCGTGCTATCGTCCCCAGTTAAACGCCGACCAGTGTGGTTGCCGGGACCTGTTTGGCCGGCCTTCAGGTTGGTCAATAAAAAAACCGCGAAAACGAGAAACATGGGGGGTAACAGCAATTCCGCACACGAGTCCTTGTTCGGTGCATGCGAACATTGCGAAGACGTCGAACTTGATCCGCCATGAAATGCTGTGCTCACTCTAATTTTGATGCATCACAGGGGGCGTGCGCCACAAGGTTGAAGCTGATGTTCTTTGAGTAAACGGAGCGAAAAAGTCACAGTTACCTCGCGGTTTACTTCCTAGTTTTCAGGCGTAACATCCAACGTACTTCGTTATTTCATGATTGAACGAGTTTGGTCAAACAACAAATGAAAAATCTATCAGGCGAAGTATCAGCGAAGGTTTTGATAGAGCATCTGTCAAGAGAGACACTAGGTGAGACGTACTTTCTTCAGCCAACCAAGAATGCGATCTGGCCTGGAAGATGAGGAGCAAACTACGGGAGTGTTGACTTCCAATGTCAGGACGTATCCGACTGTACCTGAACAGCTTCTATGTCTTGTTAGCATCCGATTGATTTGCCAGAGCTACATATTGGCCTGCATTAGGCCGTGGGATGAGTGATAGCACATATAAGTGTGGCAAGAATAGATAGCGCAACCCGTTGTCCATTGGCGCTAGAATAATTATGGCAACATACAACCGATTGAGTGTGGGACAGTGGATTCATTTACGGCCAGTACCCGAAATTCGGATAGATTCCGCAATTTGGCCCGGAGTAGACGAAAAGGCGACAGCGGTGAAAGTGGGAAGCACCGTTGGTCTTTGCAAGGATACATATACCTTATCGCCATCGCAAGTAGCATGAACAGGGATCGGTCGCAGAATTTCGGCGAAGTCCCGGTGGAAGGCCTTCCTGCTCGGAGCTTTCAGGTTCGAGTCAAACTGCCCACACTCTGATTCACCTACTACCCGCCCCAGCCGCTAACTGAGCGAACGGGTTGAAAAGCACTACTTGGGGTAGGCGTTTAAAGCCCGCGGCTCAGCAGCTGCAGCGCTAGAGAGTGCGACTCGTGGCTCTTCACACCTAAGTACGAGACCCAGGTGACATGAGGTTGACTTTCAAGTCATCTACGCCGGATCAGGGCTCCTTGTGCGACAGAGGTTAAATACACCACTTATTTCGCCAGCGCCAGTGCGTTGTCGCAGTGCCTCTGCCCACGCAGACTCAGCGTCTCGACTCTTAGAGGAAGAGGAATGCCGCGAAGGGGTTCATCGCGGGCCCAATGTCGCGCAGTAGCTAGATCGAACGAGATTAGTATCGCTCCGGACCGAGAAGCGGGGGATGTTGACCTCTACGCGGATCTCGGGAGCGAACGCGATGGCACCAAACGCCTCGGTGAAACGTACTCTGGCTCAGTGAAAATTGGGAACTTGCCGGACGCAGCCCAGTCGAATTTGCCACCATCCTGTCGTTTACCGTGGCCGGACAGTGACATTGGTATGTCCTTGCCGGCGCCCGAGGTTGAGAATAGTAATGGCACCTGAGGCTAAAAGAGGATTTGACGGCAGTGGTCACTCTGACTGAGACAAAAGGCTGGAAAAGGTTAGCAAAGCTTAACACTTCTTGACACAGATGGGAGAGCATGAGAACTGAACAGAACAAGATGGAGAATACATAGCTGGCATTCTATAAGGAAATCGATGAGGGTAAGGAGTGAAGGGCGGGTTCGGATCAGATAATGATGTCCGGATCCGCGTCGGCCTAACTTGAACACACAAACAACGTCCTCCCAGCCCCCCTTTGGTATGAGCGAAGTTAGGTCATGTTCAACCCGGCCTGCCCAGAGTGCTCAGTGATCATCAAGGGTCATTCACCAGACCCAGTGCTGCCGCTGCCGCTGAGTGCCGACATGCCGCCGACACATACTGCAGCCGCCGTCAAGCAAGCTTGCTGCTTGGCCACGCCTTGGCCAGGAACTGTATCCGACTCTCAGATTTACCGTTATGCGGGCTGCCGTTACATGTATCAGGTGAGGGGATACATTTGACATGCCGTTTCGTTTCCCCATGATCTTTGTGCAGGACCTTGTGGCGGAGGTTCATCTTGGCGCAGGCGAGATTCGAATCCTCAGATCAGAAGAGTTGTCTGGGAAAGAAATGCTTACGCCGGCCTATTCGATGGCCTACCTTCACTCGACCATAATCACTCTAGGAATTATAAAGCGGGAACTCCTCACTAGTCTACGTATGATATTCTTCTATCCTTCACCCGGAACTTTTGTTCCTGTCAGGAGTGCCAGTCCAGTGTCTGTTTGCCGAGCATCGCGATGCGAGTTGACGGTCCGTGGCGTGATCTCTCTCATTGTACATGTCTTCCCGGCGCCCGCTCGCAAACTCAGAGGCCGACCAATCAGTGGAAAATTGTTAGGAGTCTGAATTTTAGGGCGACGCTTTGGGCCATGGTCAAACCTCTTTTTCAATCTCGCGTCTGAGACCATCGTGAGTTCTTGTCTTCTGCTTTTTGAACACGATTGAATCCAAACAGACGTACGGGAGCCGGAGCGCCGAAGATCCGATGCCCCCTCGGACCCAATATTGTTCAACTTGCTTCAATGATCGGGATTGGGCCGGGATGTTGTAAGGTCAGGGAGAAGATCATGGTAGTGTAAGATTCAAAAGTCTCTCGCAAATCCCCGCCCGGGCATCGCATGATGTGATCTTTTTTTTCTTCATCCACTCATTTATATTGGTAGGTTGCTCGACATCTTCTCGACCCCATCGCCAAACCCATGTAGAACACCTCTCTGTTTGATTTTTCTTTATTTCGGAGGTTCAGTGCGATTTATCGGGAGGCTATCTTGGGAGGTGAGCCAGCGTTGTCTTCTGTTTATTTTCCCGCATGTATCCACAGATTCAACAGTTCTCTTTTCAAACACTCAACGCGGCTCCCGAGATCTTGACCCCGCATGCCGACATGAAAATGTTCGAGGAAGATGATAATTCCTTGGAACTTGATATTCAAACCTTTATCACGCACGGTGATCCGGACTACGCACATGGCTCACATTCGACGGATGTCGAAATCTCGGCATCCTACAAAAGGCCCCTGCACAACAACCACCACGTCGACACATCTAGTGCAAGATCTGAGCACTCACACAGCTTGTTCTCCTTCTACGCAACGACCTTCGAGACGCCGACGTGGATGTGACCCACTTTGAACTCCTATCGCGCTGTTACCGCCGTTGTATGCTGCCTCACACGCTCGACATCCGAAGCCGTGTTTTGTTTTTAGCTCCCATCATCAAGACGATATGTCACTAACCCTCATTGCTCTGTTACTGAAGGGTCACCACTGGTGCTGGAACAATTCGAACTTGTCTTTCAGTCGAGGTAAACGGGTAATCGAATGACACTCGAATCGACACCGACTACTCCATTGCACGGACAGATTTCCACTCCGACTCCTTTGAACAGTTGGAAGCTTCGTTCCAGCCGGTTGAGTCAACTCGTATAAATAAATGCGTGCCAATAACATCCCCGAGTTCGGGGCTTATCCACCAAGGAATCTCAGTCCTTTCGATCGGGCCTGCAAAACCTCTCAGGTTTCCCACAACAGTCGTAACTTCTCGCGCCAGTTACAGCTAAACGAAAAACGATAGACGCAAATCGTTTTCGAGTTGCAAGTTCGGGCCGAGGACAATCCAGCGCGTCATAGCTCAAAATGGGTGTTCAACTTTGGTTCAAGTATTTCAATTCTCTCCCTCGGCCCTCCGCCGCGGCTCGGCTGAAATTCCCCAAGCAGTGCCGGTCTGAACGGTAACAATAATGCGATTTTCTAGGCAGAATGCTTGAAATGCAATATCTCCACCCACCGAAAAGGGTTTAAGTTACAACGATTCGACATTCAAACGAAGTGTTCGGCGATAATCGGCCAGTTGTCATCGGGTTCGGCATGTTAATCAATTGATTGCCGATATTGGCGCAACTCCTTGCTTCTTGCCACCACGATGAATTTTGAGCTTCTCCAGATCCGAGTCAGCATTTAAATCTTTTATCAATTTCCAGGTGCGTAGTGGACTCTAATTCTTTACGCTCAAGGTCCAACTCGGAAGACGGCTCTCTGTGTATGTATCCCACTAAGGGGCCACGGTTCGGAGACAACAGACGCTGACTTCATACGCATAGGTTGTATGCGTGTATGCTTTAATTCGTCCTCTGGTGGCCCCTTGGCCATTACCTGCGAGATTTCACAGGCCAGTGCGATTTGGACTTGATAGGTACAACGACCTCCTTCCATCAGTTCTCACTGTGGTCGCGTGTTGGATCTTCCGGCATGCGTATCTCTTACTCTCCATGGCCACCGCTTACACCCTTAGTGCACCCTCACACTACTCGTCACTGGTAATACAAGGGTTCTTCACCTCCGCGTACGAATTTCTCCGAGAAACCGTTTGCTCCTATCATTCTATGGTCGCTGTCACTCCTGCCCGTCTGCTGCGAACACTTGACATGCTGTTGCCACAGCTCGAGATGAAATGTAGAGTGGATCCTGACCCACCTTGGTCCGTCACCGCCGTGAACGTTGTCCTCATCACTTGTAGCTCCTGTCCTTCGTGGATAACGGACTCAGGAGGTGCGGCTCCAGCTGCAAAATTGGCAGGTCTAACTGAGGTAGAACTGTGGCGTCTGTGGATAATTATCGCTTGAACTATAGGTCTGTTCACAACCGATGGCGCCTCCCTTAATTAACAATTCGCAAGGACCGCAATGTTGACTTGGTTCGTGTGCCGACTCTACATGTGCAACACCTCGGTTTGGAGCACTCTGACACCTCGAGCATCATTATGTCGGTCTTTGGATTTCCCCGTCTTCGGCGTGGACTCAACTCAGCGGCCAAGCAACTTCAATGAAGGAAAATTGTACTTGGGCTTGCGAAATTTCCACCTTCTAGTCATTTGGGTGATGATTTGCTGATCAGCTCGAGGCATGAGTGGGTTCCATTATTTACCCCTGGTTGAAGTCGTTTCTATTAACTCAAAGCATCACAACGAAAATCGGACTTCAGATCTGGCGTCTGCGGCGAGTTTTCTGATTTCTATTCCTCGGCTTCCAACAACATAGAGGCGACATTTCGATGCTCCCGCCTCGGAGAATGTCTGCCAACTTGAACCTAGATACTATAATAACCGTCCGTTTGGAAAGGATCAACCTCAGCCTGTGGATGACGGGCGATTGGTTTGATTGGCAGACTATCTTTCCATCCTTTGCATACTCATGCCAGTAAACTCCCCCGATCCCCGAGGTGCTGTTTCACACTCTCGAGACTTCTGTTCTGCCGACTTTGATCGGGAAAACAACTTGAACACGGTTCTGTTTCGCTCCACTGGTCAAACCCTGTGGTCGGTCTTTGAAGTGGGTTGAACCAATGACGAATCGGTGCTGCATCTCGCTACATCCACTGGAATGGTAAACATGATACAGAGAATGATAGGCCCTGTTCAAACGCTCGGCGTGTGGAGAAATTCACTGACCTCGAGGGTTACAGGCCCTTACAATTATATTAAATCTCACTTGAGTCATAAAGGATACCTGTCCCCCTCGAGGTGAATTTCTTGGTGCGAAGGCTACAAGGTCAGACGAGTCGGCGACCTCGAAAAAATTCAACCAATACTGTCGGCGATAAACGGCCGATCGGCTTTACACTTTGGAGACTTTCTTCAAGTTGCACTGTCCAAGACCCATCCCGAGGTCTTCAAATTTCTTTTTGAGTGTGGAAGGACTGAGCATGGAAGGAACGAGTAGTACCACCGAGGGTTGATGAGCGTGTACCTTTTTGTTTCGTTTTTCGACCATGAACGTGCATTTCGTTGGGCAAATTCTACGCATTCTAATCCACGTTGTGGGCACGCTGCATACGATAGGATATTACTCTCAGTACTGAACTTGTGGGAAGAATTTAGACGACAAGGACCTTGTCCAATTGACGGCATTTGCGCGTTATCTTTCTTCTCTTTATTCACCGACGGCGGGCACAAGTATGGTATCTATCCCATTATCCCTTACTCACTACACTCATGCTGGCAACCCCTAGAGCCTATGCGTCCTCCCCGCCCCTCGCCCCGTTAACTAGTGTGATTTCGCCAAAAAAACGCAACAAATCCGCTTCGTTCGACCCGCCAAACTTCTTCTTCACGCCGACTGTTTCTGCGCCATTGCGCCGAAAGTCGCGCTCGTCACCGTCGTTCGCCTATACCCTTGCTAAGGCGCGGATGCCGCCACCGGACTCGGAAGACGATGCAGACGACGATGACGCCATATACACCGCGCGACGACTAAGGACGCGTATCTTTGGTGGGCGCGGCAAGGCGGACACTATTTCCACCGCTGCTGGGCGGAGAGGTGCGGGAGAGACGGAGACTGAGCTCGACGAGCCGGTGAGTTTGCGTTTCCTGAAGAGGGGTTGCCTTTCGGACTCAGCCTTGGAATGACTCTGAGCAATGGAACTGCACGTTCTGGCCCACTTGAACCTTTCTTTTTCGGAGGGTCCTACGTGTTCGTCGTCGAAATGGGCGAGGAGGGAACGGTGCTGCTTGGACAATGGCGGACGCGGTGCGAAGACCCTGGACAGGGACAACGCCGTTTTGCTTGCCACTGGGCTAGCGCGCCGTCGCGGTGCAGTGTACGCTTCCAGCAGGCGTGCTCTTTCTCGTGTGGGCATACAAGCCTACTCACTCTCAAACTCTATCTGGACCATGGCCACTTTCTGGGCACTACTATTAGCCCTTCCAGGCCATGGGACGATTTCTTTGCGCAAAGAGTCATACTTTTGTTCAATTGTGCTTTTGCCACAACACACCGATGAATTCCAAGAATCTAACGCCCCTCACAGCCTCGACACCTCCCCACCTCGCGCATCCTCCCCGCCTCCGCCCCGCTCGTCCCACCAAGCACGCTCGAGCAACGCTTCACCCCTCTCCTGTTCGAGTTCTCCCGCCTCCTCTCCGTTGTCCCCGCCGTCTTCGGTACCCTCTATAACCTTTGCCACGTCTATGCGCCCCCCACAGGCCCCCGCGCCCCCCAGCGTATCGATTTCTTCGTGTCTGCCCTTTGGGTTCGTTCCTTTGCCTTCTCTCGTTCCTCAGTTACTTACTTTTCTACGTGTTGCAGGCAATCCTCACCGGCTACCAATGCCTTGCCCTAACCACCGGCCTCCTCACGCGCTGGCGCGTCTACTACCCGCCTCTCCCCACACTCATCCGCCTTCTCGCGCTCCAGGCCATCTGCTGGCCCGCCACGCACCTCAGCCTCACCTTCCTCAACCATACCGTACGCCCCGCCGCGGTGTGGGCCGCTATCGGGAGCACGACATGCGCGAGTCGAAGCGTGCAGATCTGGGTGACGAGCAATTTGTGGTGGGAGCCGAGGGACGCGGTGGGTGGGGGCGGGGGTGTGGGGCCCGGGAACGGGAACGGGAACGGGAACGGGAACGGGAACGGGAATGGAGCCGCGAACGCACACGGTGGGAAGAAGATACTGGGGGGCGGGTGGCGTCGCTTCGGCGGACGATGGGGTGGGCGGAGGTGGGACTGGCGCGAGGTCGCGGTGCAGTGTATGCTTCCCGCGGGCATGCTCTATTTCGTCATGGCGTGGGCGGAGCAGCTCAGGCGGGAGTGGGCGGGTTGTTAGCGCTTGATTTGGGCGGGGAGCCCAGTTGCAAATATCGTTCACGTCCCCGAGACTGGGGGAGCTGAGTTTGGGAACAGCGCGCGTCGCCCGTTTCCAATGCGGACCGACCGACGTCCTCGCACGAACGACCAACCGAATTGCATCGCATCATATCTTTATTGTACACTCACTCTGTCTCTGTGCGTCTTTTTGCTTATGGTTTTTCATACCTTACGTTCCTGTGGCTACTTGCTTACTTAGATATCATCTGCGCTGCCGCTGTACCACCACCACTGCTTACCGCTGGTACTCTTTATCCAGCCCTTGTTGACCCATTCTTGGTTATGTCCAATTCGATGTGGTTGTCCTGTTTCTGGACGTCGTCAAACTTGGAATGGTGGAATTTCCAAAATAGGAAGGTCTCCGCTTTCACCGCCACCACATCCTCGGCTTCTATCACCGCGTGAAAACCCCGAAATTCGCGCGGCTTGTGAATATGAAACGGACTCCGGAGTGCTCCACATGTCGGCGCGGGCAGGGGTCAGGGGGAAGACGCCATTGGTCTTCCGAGTATGTTGATAACTGCTCAGATCTCAGAGCTCGGTCTTCCTGGGACGTGGCCAGAAAGCTGACGCGGCATTTGTGTGGTGTTGAACGTTTCATCGCCAACAACCGCTCCTGGATCCTGATCCGTCCAAAACCTACTTTGAAGATCGGCGGGGAGCTTCTAGTACAGACGTGCAATCCAATGATCCAGAACTGGGTCAAGCTCCACCGACGCGCTAAACATGGTCTGTCGATCAAACTGGTTATTATATTGATGTTTAGGTCGTTGTCAGACATTCTCCGAGGTAGCATCGGGGCGCCGTTCCTCCGGTTCCTGCGTCTTCGGAATCATCTCCACGTCGCCAGAAAGGTGTCTGAGCTGCATCTCCGACATCAGCGACTTTTCGAACAATTGAATCACGAAGTTCACCGCAGACGCTAAATTGAAGGAGAGAGGGACTTTGTTCATGGCACGGAGCGTCGTTCGAGAGTTCAAACTGGATGCGCATTCAAATTTTACGCCAACGTTTTTGACGCGAAACTAACCTCGCGAGGAGGGAGTTGGCGATAACTTCGAGAGCGGCGTCAGATCTCGAAATGCGTAGATAAATATTCGAGGACCACTTACGCCTAGGGCCGACCACCAGAATCGTTGGACCGACGACTAGAACATAAAGTCAGCAGTAATATCCGGTCATATTTTGCGAGCTCAAGTACTCACGACTGCTCTTCATTGTGACAAACTGAAGTAGAAGTGATGGACTCAGACGACTCGAGGACGGTCACGAAGAATGGGGACATACAAAGACCAGTGTAGCAATACTCGAAGCACTAAATAATGTGAAATTGAAGTGTCACCAATCATACGTCGATAAACGAACGTAGTCAACATTGCGGTCTCTGCGAGGTGTTAGTGAGAATGAAAATGGATACTGTAGGAACGTACGTACCTATAGTCCAAGCGATAATTTTATCCACCAACGCCACGGTTCTGGGTGAGGATTTTAGTTTAGCTTACCGTCCACACTGCTAGCAACCACACCTTTTGAGGGTATTATTACGCTGTCTACGAAGAATGATAACCAGCGTCGCAGTAGTCAGTACGTCGTTCGCGACACTGACGACCCACGCTGTGGTGAAGAGCCACCCCCACTTCAACTCATTCAATGAAGTTGCGTCGAGAGTAATGGCGGCGACTGCAGTGGCTCCCACTAGACGGAGGAGAGACAGAAACCAACACACAGCGGGAATCCACAGTATCTGGGAAAGCCTATAGATTCGGAACGAGAAGAATGCCTGTACGGATGAGAGTGTGAATGTGTACTCGATGGAGTTCTGGGGACAGGCGTACCACATAGTACAGTGAGGTTGGAGATGAAGATGGCTGCAATGAAGGACACTGGGAGCAAGCCGACCGGATGACCGAATTCCGATATCGTAGATGTATAGATCGCATGTCCCATGCAAATCGCATTTGCAATCTCACAGAGACTGTGTGCTTTGATAGGCCCAGGGTGCCCGCGGGAGGATGGAGTAGGCATACCTGACGAATGCAACCTGTATGCGAAATCAGTGCATATCTGTTATTTGCGGATATTGGACCCACCAAAGCCTTGAGTTTAATGGAGTCTGTTGGGAAACGACTATGGTAAATGTATGCCTGTGTTGTCGCTACCCCGAGGAGTAGAAAGGAGATCAGAACGCCGATCTCGAGGGCACCTAAAGAACAAGTCAGTTCAAGTTGGAAATTGCAGTACAGTCTGGGCACACCGAGAGTGTCGTTCAAGTTGAAAGAAATGGGTGGGTCCATTGAGGAATGCGCGCCACAGAATGTATCAGGGCCATATTTATAACATTATTCTCAACAGCGGAACGAGATCTAGAGCAACGTCTTGATGATGGTGAGCGTGTAAGGGTACTCGCTCAGCCAACCGGAATGAACAGTTGCCACTAGCAGTGTTCATCGCTCAGTAACGTTTGACACAACTCAGGTGGTTCTAATACACTTGAGGGGTCGCTGCGCTGGGAGTACTAGCTAGCCTGAAGCGAGGGATTCGGCCGCATAGAAATCATGATTGTGGCGGAGAAGACGAAATACGATGTCTCGCATTGGCAGATAACTAGAGTTCAGTAGCCGGTATTGGAAGACTTGACAACGAACGGAGGATTTACGGGACAGTCCGATTCGTGAGTTTGAAACTTCGAATTTGAGACAATCCAAGGTCAACTGAGGCGAACGAGCCAAAACTCAAGCTTGATCCGGGAGGCAGAGTCGAAATTCGTGGTGGTGGGAAGAAGGAAGAAGTTTCGCCATCAAATCAACAAAATAACAATCGAAAATAGTCGCTCACAGACTACAAAGTTCTTGCCACTCGTATGGACGGAGTTTTCGCAGAGAAGGGTAGTCGAGGTTGGATTCTTGAGCTACCCATATCTTATGGTGGGGTCCGGCCGATTCCGTTTCACTCGAATTGATCTTGATTGTTGTTCGATTCCTAGAGCGATTGGGTCTTCTACTGGGTGGCATAAATGGTTCACCGCAAACGTTTCACTAACCACGAGAACAAGAGAAGTTCTGCCGCAACGCAGGCCAAGAAGCCACATCCACATCACCTCGGTCCAACGGTTGGCAAATAGTTCCCACGCACGGATCATGGCGAACGTTGGTTGAACGTTGAACAACTGTCGAAATTTATCGAGTTTGCACGGAACCAAATTGTCGGGGAAGAAATTTCGCCCAACTCACTCGCCGCAGGTTCAAAAGGAAACTTCGCTCCTGTTGCCAGTGTTGGAACATCCGAGTCAGCGCCGGAGCAAAACAATCTGGAATGAAAACATGAACTTGAAGAACCCGCGTTTTTTACACTGGAGCGCGGTACTACAGTATTACCCCAGTTTTGAGATATCCTGTTTCGACATTCAGCGAGAATTTCAAGCCGTTCCTTCTATAAGCGCTGCAAGCTCGGGGGACCGCGGCCGAAATGAGCACTTGAAGGGAGCAGGCACACTATGAGGCGAAGAAAACTCAGAGCAAGACTAAAACGTGTAAACAATACACGATACCTGATGAGGTCAGACAAATATTCGTACGTGGGCTCGATTATCTGCCCGTCCTCCCCCACAGCTTTCGTGATATCAAAGACCGACAAAATGGAGGCGACGGTAATCCAGAGCGAGGAGATTGCCATGTGGCGACCCGGGCATATTCTGAAGTGGGTCTGCTCAAGCGGGGATAATTTACTAGATATAGGTGCACGTACCTTCTCCCGAAGCCGAACGCCGAATCTGGGTCTCTGACCTCTGGGTTCAGTTTCCCGTCGAGGAGGAATCGCTCTGGTTTGAACGAATTGGGCTCTGGGTACATGACCTGCGACAGTTGAAATGTTGTGTGGATTGGCGTATTAACCAAGTACCTCGTCATGAAGGATCGCCCTGGTATTTCGAGTCTCAGCGCGGATATAACCGAGCGAAGATTATACTCACGAGACATTCCCCATAACAATCGAGTTTGCGGGGATTCTGAATCCCTTATACTCATCTTCCACAGGTAGAAAATGAGGAACGGCTAAAGCGACGTGAACATCAAAGATTTCATGTAACAGAGGTTGAGTACCTATGGGGGCCACAGGCCTCCACCGCAGGATTTCTTTGACCAGCGCAGTAACATATGGTAGGTTATCCTCGTCACCGAAGTCCGGGAGGCGCATCCGCCCAGTTACCGAATCGATTTCAAGCTGAGCCTTCCTCTGCGCTTCGGGATTGGCCAACATGGCCAGGATAAACGTATTGGTGGTGGCGATGGTAGTGTCGGATCCCGCCATGTATATGACGGATGCTATTGCCTTAATATGCTCTTCGGTGTAGTAGGGATTCTCCGATTCCGCCAGGTTGTGGAGGGACTGGGATGAGAAGCAATAACGAGCCGTCCCTGCCGCCTGTGGGTCTTGAATTAGTCACTCACTCGCAGAAACGACAGAGGATTTGACACCCACGATTGCATGTTTGACTTCAGCGAATGGTATTTCCTGTACCTGACGTCCTAGCTCCCGCCAGGCTTTGGCCTTTCGTTTAAACCCAGCACCAGGGAACCAGTCGGGAACATATTTCAACCACGGGATCGAGTCCTGGTGGGCGCGTGAATAAGGATGTTGAAACGGACATGGAGGGATATAACGCACAACCAAGAAACTTCCAGGAGTCGCCACCTCGCCCGCGACCTTCATCACCTTTTGCGCCAGAGCAATGTGTGGATCTTGGTCGGGGAGTAGATCAAGTCCGTAACTGACCGACATGATGTTTTCGGCAGTCACGCTTGGAATTCGTTAAATTGGGCAACGAAAACTCCGGAAATAACACACTGTTCGATGTGCTTTCTGAAATCCTCAGGATTGTGTAGCAGTCGGCAGAGTAATCGACGAGTCGCCACCAAAGTTGTTGGGCGAAATTTACGCGCCTCGGTTACATTGAACGATTGATTGAACAGACGCCGATGCGAGCGCCTAGGCCGTGCGTCACGCCGATGCGTTTAACTGTTATCGACACCGACGCACCATTTCGGTCCTGAGGATGCGGAGGGACACGCCATGAGAAACGTTTCGTCCTCGCATATTATTTAGAATCCTCACCATATTTCATCACCACTACAAAAATCGCGTCAATCGGAAACCCTAGGAGGAACGAAGGCACTGACAGAGATTAAAATCGTATTCCATGAGATCGACGAGCATTGGGAATGAGGACCTGAAATTCAACGATGATGTTTCACATGAAGGGAAAATTATGCCTCACCTGTCGGAGTACTTTGATGAGCGTTTCTGCAGAAGGTCGTCCGTGGCCTGCCAAGACGACAAAATGATGAGGGATTGTCCAGCCAGACTGAGGTGGATAATATCGGAGTCTTGATAGAGGTCATCGAGCAGAAGCTGTCGTGGATGGACACAGAGACTAACCATATTTTCGGCTCCATTCCGTATATGCATCCCACTGGAGAGTTGCAGGAAAATCGAACAAATTCCCCACTAGCGGTAGCTTTCTCGGCCCAGGGGGTAGGGGCAGTCTGGAGCGCGTTCTACGCCGGCGCAGTATGAACGCAAGGCCGGCCGTTGAAAGGACGACGTAGAGGTAGAAGTTGGCCATGAGTACCTTGGGCCCAGATCGACTTTTGCTTCCTTTTTCAATATGCAATTTCATATATCGGCGATATTAGAAGCCATGTGCCGCTCCATGATCCGAGCGTGCCGTTGATGTGATCGGACTGTAGCGGAACTTGAGCGGAACCTGAAACGCCTCTGGGCATCTCAATCGCCGAGCGGGTTCAGCTGATGAGATGAGGCCACATTTCTTCTCTATTGCCATTGAAGCCGTAGTTTCTAGTTAACTTGCTTATTCCAGGCCGAAATATTTCTAGTCAATCGTATTCTCGGATTCAGTAACCTCTGTTCCCTGGCAAAGTTCAACACAGAGCCGGCTCACCTTTCTAGGGCCTTGTATATTATTCGTGTTTACAAACCGGTTTATAAACTGGTGTTTCTAAACCTGTTTTTAAATGGAACGGCTCAAAAGCCCGGTTTTCAATTCACTATGCGGGCCTTCCGGGCAACTTCCCGGAGGATTTTGGGCAGATTTTGACCTCTAAAATTGTGTTACAGAGGATCACTCAGCCCTTCCCGGTGGATTCAGTGCGGCATAACAATTATCAGACTGTTTCTACCCATTTTCATGATCCAGACCTACTTGAACACGACCAGGTGGAACCGTGGGAAATTTCACCTACGGTCTGCAAACACGTTTATAAACACCTTGTTTACATACAGGTATTAGAAACATGTTTTTAAGTCACTGGGAATCATATACAAGGC
This sequence comes from Mycena metata, assembly GCA_029378385.1. Lineage (NCBI taxonomy): Eukaryota > Fungi > Basidiomycota > Agaricomycetes > Agaricales > Mycenaceae > Mycena > Mycena metata. The sequence continues at coordinate 704,803 of JARKIB010000027.1, read as the reverse complement.
CCTACGTGACCTTTCGGTTGCAGTACATAACATTCCGCCCGAGATTCCGGTCTTGACTTTGAATGGAACAGCAATTGGCTACAAGGACAAATTTTGCTATGTGGGGATGACCTTCCAGTCCACGTCGAAGAACATTTTTGTGGCTCACTATTCTGAGAAGACTTCGACGGCACGCGGCACGGGGTACTCAGTGCTTTGGGTTGAGGCTTATGTTGGTGATATGCCTCCGACAGAGGGGTGCCTCTTGTATATGGCATGTGTCGATCCGCATCGAATTAGCGGGGCGGATGTCATGGTCGACAGTGACGACAAGGCCCTGGAAGTGCTGGAAAAGGTACAGAGATCGTTCTTGAGGCGTCTACTGGGGCTCGGACAATTTTCGATGTATTCACTGAACTGGGGCTTGTGCCGTTGCGATATAGAAGGGTGACAATTGTGTTGCGCTACTTGAAGTATCTGGTATCTTTGAAAAGTACTCACTATGCTCGGGTGGGACTGGAGGACTCGTACAAACTGTTTCTCGCGGGCCGTCAGGGATATTGGATGGACCTTAAATATGTGTTTGGCAGGCTACGCTTCCCGGTTGAGCTGCCGCCTCTGCCAAACCTGACACTGGAAGGGGTGGATGCACTCTCGAAGCCGGATCCTTGTAGGAGCGTGAGTCGGTTGCAAAGAAAAAAATTGACACTTGCCGGCTGTCCATTATTGGTCCATTATGGGAATTTTGGCTGATTGTTGAGGACTGAACATCAATGCATCAAGTCCAGTAAACACCTCTGGTGACAGGTGACATGGCGTGAACATTTGGTTGAAATAGTACAGTATACTCATTTATGAATGACAACATGCATACAATTAAGGGATGCTATTACACCTTGGATTTTCGAATATATATGACTGCTTTTGATTCAGTCGGCCGTGGAAGAAATACACCTATAGTCCTCGAATTGGAGCCCCGGATTACCCAAGGATGCGACACATATGTTTGTTGCCGAATCTGCTCGCCGACCTGGAGTGTCCAATAGTTGATTGGATTGCCCTCACGGTCAATCCAGTCCCCAGTCACTGTTTCCTGGGTTTTGTTGACAAACGTGACAAATGTGGAAATTATAGATGCCCCAGAATGTAGGTCCTCCTCAGTCTCAGGAGGAAATTGGCGGAGCTCGTCCGGCAAGCGGATAATAGCTTTCGAATGTCGAAGCAAGGGGAAAAACACTGCAATGATCCCTGTGGAGCAATATGCTATCCATGGATGGGAAATGAATGTTTGTTGTTTGACCTCCTCGCCAGTCCCGATGGTCCAGTAATTTATTGGGTTTCCGTCGTGGTTGATCCAACAAAGGGTCACCTCCATGCGGGAGTGATTCATGAAGGTGACGTATGTTGAAGTATCACTTCGTCCAGATCTGAGGTCCGCCACATTGTCTGGCAGGATTGGCAGAAGCTCGGCCAGCCCGAGCAGGGTAGATCCTGGGTGTTCCTGTGGACGGGCAGCGGCGAGTATGGTATCACGGAGATGGTCCCATATGATGTGATAGTTGTGATCATCTGGATAGGAGCCTTTGCAGATATTGGAATGCATGCGAATGGTAGTGGTATCATACACTCACTAGGATGTCCCATTTGAGCAGAATCTGGCTGCACAACTTGAATCTGGTTCAATATCAGTCAGTGTAGGTCGCACAGGAAGATATGTTCCATACCTGACTAATATTATTCAGAAATAGTCTTTGGGACAGGGTGAATGAACCTACACATTATTCACGATGAAGCGTTCAGCCTTGACATCATACGACATTCTAGGAGGACCGATGATAATCCCGCTGAGGTCACATCCCGAAAATCGGCCCGATTTGAGCTTTTGTCGGGACTAATTTTATTTTCCCACGCTTTCTGAGGCGGTAAAAATGACTCTTTTGGAAAGGCGGGTCTTTTTGACTTTTTTTGGCCAAAATTTTTCGGAAATTTTGTCGGGACTCCTGGATGTGACCTCAGCGGGATTATCATCGGTCCTATTCTAGGCCCCTCTCCAGGACCCCCACTCCCGCCTTGTGTACCACCTTCACCACCTTGACCCCCGACGCCGCCTGGGAAAGATGAGTAATAACGGTGGCTCATTGATTCTGCAACACACCATAGATGTTCTGATTAAATGTGTGGAATTCATCAGCCTGGTCAGACATTAGAGAGCCGGTGTTGGCAATTGCTAGGGATCCCGAGCAGAGTGTGAATCTTGCGTATAGCGCAGTAAATGTGGAGGTGAAGAACAAGGGCTGACTGGCTCCTACTAAGCAGCTCCCTGACAGACACAGCAGAATTCGGCTGCATTGTTTCCTAATTATAGGAGGCTAAGCCAAACTCCGGGAAAAGGTTCAATCTGTCATACGCGAGTATTAACAGCTAAATCAGATGGACACAGATAGTATATTGAGCAGAACACCAGTGGTTCCCATAAGAGTAGATTTTTTTTCTGGAATTTTTGAGGGGTGCCAGGGATGCCGTGTTTGATCCAGAATTCTGATTTCCCAGTTCCCATAAGAATATTTTGGAATAAAGACATACAATATATCAAGGATTTGACTGCCACTTTACCCATAACCGTATTCTTTTACATTTATTTTGACCTTATTTGGAAAAAATAGTTTTACATGTCAATGATGTCATGATCGGGCCATCATTGGCTTGATGGCTATTCGTGTTTTAGAATGTTCCGAAATGGGACCATAGCGGGCTGATATATTATCCTGAGTCTTATCCTGGTATAAGGTACCAGGAATTCCTTGTTTGAGTCAGTGTTCGCCCTAAAGGCCTTTATGGCAGGTCGGAATTTGGCAAAGGCCTTGCAAAGGGCAAAGGTTTTGGCCAAAGGGCACGGCAAAGGCCTTTGATCAAATTCCCACGCGGTCCAACAACGGCAATTTTATTCGCGTTAAACACCATTTCTATGCACGGTACTCTTCATCTGAGTCTATTTCCACACCCCATCATCTGGAATGTCATCCTCAGCAGCATTAACCAGCACATCCTTCATTATTTTCCTCCTCTTTCATGACCCTCGTGTTGCCTTCGTGAACGGTTTGCGTCATATGCTTTTTAACGTGCCCCTTGCAGTGGGTTCTCCAGTGGGGTTTATTCTCTTTGACTATGAAAAAACTCCCTTAGCAGGTTCAAGTCTGACATTTGTTACGCAGGAGGAAGAAAAAGTGAAAAAATCAAAATAACAAATCAAAATGACGTGGGTTACACGTGATGGTCAAAGGCTTTGGCAAAGGGCAAAATTTTGAGCGAAATCCCCAAAGGCCTTTGCAAAGGCCCCTCAAAGGCCTTTGCCCTTTGGGCGAACACTGGTTTGAGTAAAGATCTTGGCTCAAAAAACGTCCGACCTTCCTAGAAAATCTTGCAGAGCACGCGTTGGTACTTGAAAAGTTAACTACCAAGGAATGTGACAAAGAGGGGCCATTCGGCCAACTGATTCAAGAAACCTTACTGTACATTCCCGTTCTGCTTGCGAGATGTCAAGAGGTGCTTGATCTCTGGATCAGCTAATAATTCCCACGACCACCCTCCCCCCTCGAAAAGGAAATGTTGATCAACGGCAGACGTCGGCAGCACCGGCCAACTCGGCCCATCAACAACAGGCCACACCGCGTCTCTGCTTCGTCTTTATTTCGGTGTGCACTCACAGACACTCGTCCTCTGGCACCTGTCTGAATCAGCCTGCAAGCAACATGGAATCCTACCACTGTATATGCTGTAAATGCTGAACATACACATATATCCGATACCCCGACTCATTTGACAAATAATAATACAGATCCACCGACATATTACAGTGCTTTCTCTTCCGTTGTACCTAGCATAAGAGGTGATTCACGACAAGGAACACGCGAGGTCTACTGCCGACGTCTGCCGTTGATCAACATTTCCTTTTCGAGGGGGGAGGATGGTCGTGGGAATTATTAGCTGATCCAGAGATCAAGCACCTCTTGCGAGATGTACTCCTTCACAATGTAGTGCCTGGATGATCATCCGCGTACCCACGCGCAATCCCACTCCGCCCCTGCTCCAACACGCTGGGCGCGTCCTCACCCACACGCGCCTCCAGCCCGCGGAACGTCCGGCCTTGGAAGAATTGCGCTGTTGGGATGAAATCAGTCACGCAGCCCGTATGTACTGAAAATGAATGGGGCAAAGAGGGGGTAATGCGAGGGGGAAGAGATGAGGAGACGACGCACCAGCAGCGTTATCCGCCAACGCGAGCGCAGTATCTTGATTGCGCAGGATCATATCCGACGACGCCTCGGGCTCTTTCCCTTTCCCGGTAAGGGTAGGTGTAGGGGCCCCGAAGCGCTTCGCGTGTCGGTATTTTCCTGTGATGAGGGAGAAGACGGGTTGGTCGAGGTCGTCTTCCCCTTCCCCTTCATCTTCCGCTTTCTCCCCTTCCCTGTTTTCGCCCGAGGCGGAGTTGGGGGCGTCTGGAGGTAAATTGGTAAGAAGAGTCAGTGAGTACAGGGCAAGAGCGTACCTGCGGCGGCGCCGGACTCGGCCAGCAGACGCTCAAAGTCGAGCACGTATCGGCCGGTCCAGCTTTGTTCCGCCTGCAGCGCGACTTCGAGCTCGTATGGTGTTATTATGGGCCGCAGGAAGTCCTACGGTGCGTCAGTCGTGCTTATTCTATTCTCACTTGTGATTGCGATGAAGGAGAAGCAAACGCACCCTCGCCTCCACGACACTATTCTCTGGACACGCAACGAGCACGAAGCACTCAATCTCCATGAAGTTGGCGAGTTTAGAGGGGTTGAGCTTGCCGACGCTGACAGTGTAGCTCTTCTTTTGCGCGCGGGAGAGGATGGCGCGGAGGTGCTTTATGAGGGGAAGGTAGGAGGCTTCGGACGTAGATAAATATCAATTTCCTTTAAAGAAAAGCGGGATACGCACAGACGCCGAGTGTGCCCACAAGGATACCAAACACGTCTGCATCGCGCGCCTTTTGCACGGTCGCGTATCGGCGCATTAGCAACCTGTTCGTCCGTGCGGATTCGAGGCGTGCGAGTTTGATAAGTGGGTCGTAGGAGTAGACCTGTGGTGTATTTAGTATTATACGCCGAGTCAAAGTGGGAGCAACGCACGCTAGACATTGAGTGCGTTAGGAGCAGGTTGGTGAGGGCGAGGCTTTCGGGGCCGATGTAGATGATGCTGCTACTGTCTGGCTCTGGATCAGCTGCAGGAGGTGTTTGCGAGGGACGCGAAAGGAGGTGGATTTGTGGGGTAATTATGGGGATATCCAAAGTCCTGCGTAGAGCACTAGCGATACTTTCTGACGACATTGAGGTCGGGATTGGAAGAATCGAGCGCGGCAAGTACCTGCCTGGTGCGCATACGCGACATCGTACCGCAGGAGCGCGCTAGAACCTTTGAACACTTCCGCCAGACGTTCTGCACAGTCGTCCACGTCGATGGGTTTCTTTCCAAATACATATATTACAGGCAAACGTGACGTTCTACGCGAAGGCTTTGAGACACACTGGACGACTGGGAGCCACAACACGACATACTGGCTCATACACGCGTGGCCATAGTGGACCATGGCGTCCGCATCGACGTGCTGGGCCGCCACCTCGTCTACGCAGCAGCTAAGTCGGCGTAAGACGATGACGCGCAAGATTACTTGAGGGTGGCAACGTGCCTGCCGTAGGACGTATCTGCAAGCACATACAACTCGCGCCCGAGTCCAATTCCCGCCTTGAGGCGCCGGTATATCGGAACAGAGTCATGTAGGAGCTCGTCCGGAAACTGAAGCGCGACGCGTTTGTAATCGCCCGCGAGAATTTCCGCGATGGTGCGTTCGATCTCGTAGAAATCGTCCAGCTCAGAGGCCGATGTTACGGTGATTTCGGGCTGGACATCTATGGTACGCGATATTGCATCGGCTCCAGATGTAGAAAACGTGGTATTTTCTGTCATGAACCACGTTTTTGACCAGGGAAAAGCGCTGCTTGCAATAATTCTAGCTCTTTGAGTCCCGGAGGTCCAGTAGGCTCCCAATGGATTCTTTTGCGGGCACCAGAAACGAGGAGATGAAGGTCAGGAGCAAGTGGGTCACAGCTGTGACGCGGCTCCTCCGTTTCTCCACAATGTCCGGGAAGGACAAGTACTACTGGTCCCAGCTCAGGGCAGCCCTCACCGCTGGCCAATGGGCCTCACAATTCCCGGCAAAGGCCCCGAACGGAACTGCTCTGTCTTGGTCGGAGTTATTCCGAAAATTCAATAAACACTGCACGGGCTACAAGGATGTTGCTGAAGTCGCGTCCCAAACGCATGCTCTGGCTTTGCTTTTGGCTGCCAACTCCAAGGACCAGGACAACGACACCCCTGCAAGGTCCGGCGAGTTTGTTCTGGATCTGGCCGATGAGTGCGTGTTGCCGGAGGAGCGCGTCGCAGAGGCTACAGCGTGCTACGAGGCGTTGAAGAAGATCGAGTCCTCAAATTTCGACGTGCGTGGAAAATACGCGACCGAGGACTTGTCTTATTTCTCTGCAGACCCTCAATTTTGCGCTGGCATACTATGCTTATGCTCTTGGAAACCCCTCGGAGTGTCTTGCTCATCTTCAAAAAGTGCCCGATGTTACTCATGTAACCGAGCATATTCCCGCGCAAGGAACGAGAAAAAGCACCAACTTGTCACTTCAAGTACCCAGTGCTGCACCCTCCATCTCGTCCTCAGGGGGAACAATCGCTGAGTTGACCGACGACGGACGCGCCTGGGCGATGACTGAATCGTTCCGGAGCATATGTCTGCAAGGTAGGTTAATCTACATCTATCTTTTCCCGTCGTTGAATATTTTCAGGCATGTCAACCGAAAAACTGTTCCCCTCTGAGCCTGACAAGGCGCTGGGGTTATATTCTTCCGCTCTCCCCCTCCTCGGGATAACCGAGGCCGAGCTTGTTTCACCCAACCCACCCGCTTCCGCCTCTGGCAAACTCCACTTCACCTCCTTCACCCGTTTCCGCGAACTCTGGCGTTGGGTCGAGTTCACGATTTGGCGAGCCGTCACCATCAGCGCGCACATCTGCGACATCAATCGCGAAGATTCTCACAATGTCCTCTGGTCCTGGCTCGCGCACTACACCTCCTGCGCCGTATACTGGCCGTCAAACTTCCGCACCGCCCACCGCTGCACCATCTCCGTCCTCTACCTCCGCGCCCTGGTGCTACGCAACGGCAGCCCCGTACCCCGCCCACCTGCAAACATCAGTAAACCGCCACCGTGGCTGCACACCGCACGCTCCGTCATCCAAGAGTATCGCGGAATCCTGAACGTGTGCACGTCCTTCCCGCGGGCGGGTGAGCGCAACGTCAAGGTCGAGGATTTTGTCGACCTCTGCGTTGCCGTGTGGGAAGCGAGCGGCGCCGTGGGCGACTATGCCGGGTGGGTGGTCGACGTCCTATGGTGGGCGACGCGTATGACCTTCAACTCGTTCCGCATTCTACGGCATATGACGCGCCTGCTGCACGTATCTGGCGACACCCCGCTTGCGAAGCGCACGCTGAAGCTCTATGTACAGATCGTGAGCAAGGCGTGGCAGGCGAGTGGCGCGGGGATCTCGGAGGACACGGATACTAATCGAAATTGGGTGGAGACACTCGTCGCCGGCGCGCGCATGCTCTGCAAGGCTGCGGCGATCGCGCCGGATGGGGACGGTATTGGGGACGCGCGCGAGGCGGGGAAGTTGCTCGTACTGGTACGAACGCGTCTCGACGCGGAGGACCCCGTCCTGAATGCGACCGTCGACCTCGCGGACGGCGTGTGGAACGCTGTCATGGCGTTTAAAGGTGCTCTCAACCCGCCATTAATCCTACCGTCCTCTCACGCTCTTCAAAAACGCAGAACGCGACCCGCATACCCGCCCGAAACGGCTCGCGGCTGCGCACCAATCGTTCCTCAGGGCGGTCGAAGCGCATCCCACGCCGTCGGCATATTACCACCTCGCACTCTCCTTCGCCCGACCGGGCCCCGAATACGACCTAGAGCAAGCCACACTCAATGCAGGGCTCGCGGTCGAGGGCGACCCGAAGGAGATCCGCTATTGGCATCTTATCGGACTCCTCCTCGCCGCGTCCGAGCAGTGGAAGGCCGCTGAGGAGATTCTCGAGCGCGGGGCGGAGCTCGGGGAGGCTCCCCCGCCCGAGGATGACCAGAACCCTGACCTGCTGATGGCGAACGGGAACGGCGCTAATAGCGCTGAGGCGCGGGCCATCGACGGGCTGCCTGTGGCTGGTGCGGTGCCTCAACATCCTGTCATGACGCGGCGGGCGTCAGTCGCGCCCAAATCGCCTGCACCGATATTCTTGTTAGATGATGGGAAGCCTGAGATGCCGCCTGCCGCGGACTTGCTACTCCCAATGGCGGATCATGCGGCGCCGTCGCGGCAGGAGCTGTTCGAGTACTCGCTGCAGTTGCGAATGACGCAGGTCGCGCTGATGGAGCACGTCGAGGGTGCAGAGGGTGCGGAAGAGAAGTGGCTTGAGGTATTCCAGTGGATCGCCGAGCGACGGGGAGTTGCTGGTAGGTTTTTTTCTCTTCACCATCCTCCTTGAAGCTGATCCATTTGTGTATCGTAGCAGCGGCTTCACCAAGCGGGCGACATTCGGTGGCGATGCATAACCTCAAATCTCCTTCAGAACTCGTTCTCACCTTGTCACGGACCTCTCACGACAAAGGCTCTACTGACCCACAACCACAGCCTACCTCGGCGGCTCCAGTCAACGACGACGCACTCGTTGCGCCCATGCCCATACCAATAACCATTTCGCCCGCAACACCCGACGAGGTCTCGCGCAACTTCTCTCCCGAGCACAAGCAGCTTGGTGAAAAGATCCCCGAGGAGATTGCGAACGGCGGCGGTGCGACAAATGTGAATGGTGCTCGGCATCGATCGCTCTCTATCGACCGGGGGGATACCTCCAATTCGAAGAAGCTGCAGCAGATGCTGAAGAATCGTGTGAACAAAGGGCAGGCGCGAATTAGCACGATTTCGAAGAAGATCGGGAGTGGAGTGGTGAGGAATGGGAATTTGCGGAGGTCGAATTCGACCCCAGGTCCGTCGTTCCTTCTTCATCTTCTTCAATGTGAAGCCCATCTTCAATTCACCATAGACTTCCATGCGGTCCTCCGGCAAACGTCTTACCAGGCGTCGTCGATACACTCACGGCGACACATGGGCTCCTTGATACGACACAACTCAATCACACCCAGTGAGTCGCCTCCGCCCCCACCGCCTACACTACCGGGACCAGAGTCGAAGTGGTCGCACACGACGGCGCGGGAAACGAGGCTGGAGAGTGATCTGTGGCTCATGTCCGCGGCGACGTTTCGACGGTTGGGCAAGATCGAGCAGGCAAAGGGTGCGATCCAGGAGGCGGAGGTCAAGGACGAGGGAAACCCCGCGGTTTGGGTGCAACTCGGCCTGTACTACGTCGCGCTGGGACACACGCAGCACGCGATCGACGCTTTCCAAAAGGCGCTCTTCATCAACCCCGACGACGTACCTGCGTCTGTGCACATGTGTCGTCTGTACCTCACCCCCGGCGACGACCCCATCGATCCGAACAACATCGACCTCGTCGCGGGGATGCTCGCGCACCTAACGCGCGGCCCTGGGTGGAATGTTCCCGAGGCGTGGTACTTTTTGGCGAAGGCATATGGCATGCAGGACCGCAAGGAGCGTGCACGGGAGTGCTTGAGCCGCGCGCTGAGCTTGTCGGAGCAGCGCGGGGTACGGGAGGTGTCGAGTGCTGTGGGATGGTGTTTATGACTTACACATTTATTCGGTCGTTACTTCGCATTGGTACATTAGTAATTTTGCACTTTTCTTTGATACTACATACCCATACCTACACCGACATTACGCGAATGGAGTCCCAGTAGAAACCCTCAACTATTAACGTGGCGTTTTTTCTTGGTCGTTCCTTGCTGGCTGTGGCGGGGAAAGCGGAGTCCTTGCTTGAAGTTATCTAGGAACATAAGGAGCCCTTGGATACTCCCCGTCGCCTACAGCGGTCTCGATAGGTCCTTGAGCCTCTGGAAAGAGTTCAAACTCCGCGTTGATGCGATCAATACTTGGCTCCTGTACTGCGACACCCATTCCAGTTTCTTTGTGATTCTCTAGTTTCAGCCAGTCCCTGCCATGGTCGAAGGCGACGCTCTTATGCGAGATGTAGAATACCTCGAACAACCGAGCCCAAGGATCTCGCAAAACTCACCCGCCGACGCGCCAATCCGACGTCTTTCAGAGGATCTACTCTACGAGCTCTTCGTGACTATTGCTGGCGGCCCCTCCCTTCAAAGCTGTGATATCGCCGTGTGTCTCTCCCATGTATGCTGCGACTGGCGAGCAATTTTGCTCCGTGGCCCTCTATTTTGGACATTCGTCGCTTTGCATGGTTCCAGTGACCATTCGGCCACCGTCGAGTCCCTCTTCTGCCGCTCGCAAGATCATTTAATCACCGTCGCTCTTTTCCTGAAGACTTCCTGCACTGTCGGCGATTCCAGCCTCTTTCTACAGCGACATGCGCCGCGGATTCGTTCACTGCATGTATACACACCCGAAGCTCAGACCTTGTCGTGCCATCTTCGCCACGTCTCCGCGATCCATTTTCCCTCTCTACAAGAGCACAAGGCTATAGTTCAAGCAAATCGTCTTGAAAGCTTCACTGCCGTAGCGTGCGCCGGAGAACCCAAGAGCCCCGATTCCCAGATGCCGCTCGTGGCGGGCATTCCGACCTGGCCTCCCCACCTCCATGTCACCTCCCTCTCCTTCACCTACTCCTCCTTCAATCTCCTCAGCATCTTCTCAATGCTCAGCATGACCCGTGTGACCCTGCAGCACCTCAAGCTCTACTTTGACGCCGAAACACACTCGAATCTGCAAGATATCGCCGGACCGCCCATCGAGTTCTCTGAACTGCGCTCCCTCGCGCTGGGCTTCCACGACCCGCTCTCGCCGCTCCCCTTCCTATGGCGTGCCCAGCTCCTCACCCTCGACTCGCTCTTGATCGAAGATATCCGCTCCCCCGTCCAACAGCGCGAGCCGACACACAATACACTACTGCACCAGCTCCTCCACAGCGTCGATCCAGTGGACGCACTCTTTGCTGTCCTGCTGCAGGTGCTCCGTGACCTAACACCGACGTCTCTGCGCCTCGTCGGCCTCGCGTCCACTCACGCCGCGGTAGACATCTTTACCACTCTCGGCCCCCATCTACGCTCGCTGGACCTCGTGGACTGTGGGACTGGGTTCGTCGCGGGTCTCGCGGCGGCAATGCGCAAGGACGACCCGAGATGGCGCCTCGAACGCTTGCGGGTACGCGGGATAGACTGTCAGGAGGTATTGCGATGTTTAGCCATCCGGGAGAAACATGGGTACCCGAAGCTGAAGGAGGTCATGGTGGCACCGTAGACGCTGGCCCCACCACGACGCTGGAGCGGTTTGCGGAGGTGGGGATGGGTCGTTTGATTTTGAAAGCTCTTTGCGTGACGATACACATGCCGCTGAGTCGATAAATCTTACTTAATTATTTGTCCCTTTCTCATGGTATAACTCAGCAATATGGGAGTATATTTATTACTGTAACTCTATGCGAGAGATAAGATAATAGTCATGTGAATCTAGGTGAGAGAGTGTGTATCGCTGGCGAGGAGCAGGCATCAAGAATGCCGCCGACCACGCTGAATCCATTCAGCCCATCGCCACTTGAATATTTTGGCCCTTTATACTCCTCCACTCCATCGCCAATGAACCTGCGAGGGAAAGACAAGCCATAGCGACAGAGACATAAAACACGTTGACGAGCGCCTCATTATAGACGGAGATGACGGCGCTGAGGTACTGCGGGTCAACGGCGTCGCGCAGACTCGTCGCGCCAGCGTTGAGTACGATGGAGGGATCCACGCCGGGGACGTTGCTTGCCAACCCGGACGCCAATTTGTTCGTGAAGACATTCTGACCAACGCTGACGAAAAGCGCCCCGCCTATTAAAATATGAGGATAGAGCTGGCGCAGTGAAGACGGTAGAACGAACCTAGAGTTTGCGCGAACATAATCAAAGACGTGCCGGTCGGGATATCCTCCAGACTGAGGACCGTTTGTGCGGCCATGATGGGCTGTTGCATCCCGAAACCGACGCCAAAGCCGTAGATGATTTGGAATCCGATCCAATGTGCGTGTTGGGTGCTGGGGTTGAATGTCGAGATGAGGCCAGCGCCAACGCCCATGAGAATGGAGGACAAAATCATGAATGGAGTGTAATATCCTATGGCCGATATGATGCCGCCCGCGATGAGCGAAGAGATAACGAGCGAGAGAATCATGGGGAGATTATCGATGCCAGACTTGACGGCGGAGACACCTTTGATTGCTTGGAACCAGATCGGGAGCTAGAAGGTCGGGTGAGTTCAAGCGTTTTCAACTGAACGTCGCGCGACTTACGAAGTACACGAGGATGAAGAAAGAGGAACCCAAGCATAGCACAAACCACGACCCACTCAGGATGCTGCGGTATTTCAAGATTCTCGGCGGTACTGTGGCCATGTCCTAAGAAGAAGGGTGAGGATACGGTAGGTGCACGGTGGATGAGAACGAACCTGCTTCCAGACTTGAATACCGGCAAAAATTGAGATGAAAACACCAAAGAGGACGAAGAGCGCAATGATACGGCCGTCGCTCCAGGGATATTTCGAGCCTCCCCATTGCAGCGCAAGAAGCAAGCAGATAATGGAAGGGACAAAGATGAGGGTCCCCCAAGGGTCGAACTGTTGAATACGATCGCCGAAACTCATCACTTCCTTCGAACGAGTTGTTCCGGGTGGGGTGAAAAAGAAGACAATGACAAAAAGTGTGACGGCGCCAATGGGCAGATTAATCTACATGGACGTCAAAAAAATCGAAAACACATTCGACCGAAGTTCAACTTGCATAGAAACACCTGAAAACAAGGTGAGTGGATGAAAAGGAAAATAAGGACGGTCCTACCAGCGCCAAGTGACTTTATCCGTGAATACACCGCCCATGAGCGGACCCGCGACGCTGTAAATTCGTCAATAACCGCGGAAAAAAGAACAGGTTTGAACTCACCTAGCAACACCATACGTCGCCGCGATTAATCCCTGTGATTAAACGACATTGATCAAGTGAATAGGCGAAAAAGTGGATGTATACCATATAGATTGGCCGACGGTCGAGTTTCACCGTGTTGGCGACGATGATTAGAGCACCAGAAAAAATGCCGGCGCTCCCCAAGCCCGCAATAGCCCTGCCTACGATGAGGGCCGTGGAATTTGGAGCCACGCCACAGATGAGGGAGCCTAATTCAAATATTGAGATAGCCGTGACGAAAACCTGGTTTCCGATTAGGACATGCCGAGTTTCCGAGACTGGAAGAAACGCGTACCCATTTGATTGACAAGAAAGAATAGAATCGGCCAAATAATAATTGGAACGCGGATGTCGTGAGGAGATAGCTGTTGAAGTTGTGAGTCCTTTGAACGCGTTTCTTTTGCAAGGTTAACTCACGCCGAACCATACCAACCCACATCGTCTAGGCTCTTGAACTGGTCCGTTATTTTCGGGATCGCGGTTGCTGTTTTTCAGCTCGAGTTAGTTTCGGTGCGGGCGACGGCGGCCATGTCTCACCTATTATAGTGTTATCCTAATGAAAGTTCAAATTAAACCATGATTGAAGAGGGTAAATGAAATTAAACGCGCACAAGGGCTATGAGGAACACGGCGAGACACAGGGCGAGTGTGATGAGAAACAGTTCCAAGCCTTCGGGGTACACAATATCGTCCTCGCTCAGGGCGTGGCTTCCTTCATTTTTCTCGTCTGGTACTACGTCCTCCACAGAAGAGCCGCCCCTAAGCGTTGGTGAAGCAGTCCTAGAATGTTCGTTACTACGGTCGAAACCTTCGTGTGAATTCATGAGAGGAGGGAGGGAGTTGGGTGGTGGAGTAAGGGTCTAGGAGCCCGCGAGCGGTTAAATACCCGCCACCCTGTCCTTCGGCTGTCTGGTTCAAGTCCGTTTTTTTGAAAAAAAAGATTTTGATCACTTCATTACCTCCGAAGTCTCGGCAGTACACAATGAGGACCGTCGATCCCCTTCGATCTCGCGCCGCGGACAGCACTTTGGCTAGTACGAATCGTAGCTCCCAGTCGTCGGTTTATGGTCCTCAAACTCAGGTAGGGATCCCCACCGTAACCGTAAAGAGCCGTATACGGTTACGGCTTGTCCCGTACCGTATCGACCCTCCGCGGAGGTCTTACGGTTACGGTTACGGGACGGACAAACTCAAACTCCACAAATTGGCAGCCTGGGTAAGATCTGAGCGTGAAGGTGAATGCCTAGAAGTAGAACAACGTTAACTACGCCATATTCACACTTACTCACTCGTTGCTCGCCGCTGAACCGACAGTTTTCGAACCGTATCTACGGCCTCAAGCCGAGATTATTCTAATGGGAAACCCGGTTTCCTGAGAAACCCCCCTTCAAAAATGAAGTGTTATCAGGAAGCCCGGTTTCCGAGAAACCCCTTCTGGCTCGGCACAGCCGGCTTCTCTCTCTGTTGTTTAACTCATTTTTTGGTACACAAGGCATGATTTTAGTTGGTTTCCACACTGTTCTGAACCATACACCGATACAAAATGGACTTTGTGTCGGTGTTCCGTGGTCGATCTTCAACCATTGATGGCTCGGTCCAGGACGTGTGTTCAAGGACAGTTGAAAAACTACTGAATGTTGGAATGCTACCCATTTCACTCCTGAGGAATAGCCTTTGTGTTTAAAGCTCAATTTTGAGACAATTGAACAAAGCTGAATTTTCAGCAGGTGTGCCGGTGTGGCAAGATACTCGGCATTTCGGCAGCAACAAACTTTGCTTAGCAGAGGTGCTCAAAACGATGTATACTCTCAATTCCAAGATTAAAAGATACACCAGGCCCAATCCTGAACTCTTTTCTTTTGTGAAACGAGAGGGGTGTTGGAGGGGTTTCCCGTTAGAAAAATCGAGGATTTCTCTGATGGACCGGGGTTTCTCAAGAAACCGGGTTTCCCATTAAATTATCCCTCAAGCCGTATCGTGACCGTACCATACCCGTACCGTATGACCCCAAAGCTCATATGGTTTACGGCCGTATTTCTTACGGTCATAACCGTATACGGGACGGTGGGGATCCCTACCTCAAAGTGAAGAGCGTGGCTGGAACTGGGTGTTTCCCGGGAAACGGGAAACATCTAATAGGGTGACAGGAGGTGATAAAGATTGGACGACTCGCCGCCGAGGAGCCACAGCCGGCGCCTATCATTTGCCGATAAGCTACACAGAAACAAATAAACAACCGCCTGCACCCTAATTAGGAAAGCGCATCGCCACCTTTTCAGCCGTTTTCAAAAAGAATATGGGGGTTTGATCGAGTGGTGCTGTTCAATCTGTGTTTACATCGATTCGGCGCTGAGTCCTGTTTGCTCCACTCGACACATCTTGTGCTTGCCCAATTTTTTGGCACTTGTGATCTATGTACATTAGTGTGTTTCACGATAGCTTTTTTGACCCCAACTTATGCCCCAACTTCTGCCTCAACTCTGCCTCAACTTGAGCAAAGTTGGGGCAGAAGTTGGGGCCTCGTTTGTGAAACACCTGAGCAATAAACTCTGCCTCAACTCCGGAGTTGAGGCAAAGATGCATATCCAGAGCGGCTTGATGGACACCGGAAACGCAGATTAGCCGAAGTTGAGGCAGAAGTTGGGGCAGAAGTTGGGGCGAAAGTTGGGGTATGAAGTCGTGCTGCTATGCACGATTTCAGCCCCAACTCCAACTTCATGCCCCAACTTCTGCCCCAACTTTGGGACAAGTTGTGGTCGAAGTTGCGGCGTAAGTTGGGGTCAAAAAAGCTATTGTGAAACACTCTATTCCATGTTCTCCCTTGCTCTCTTTGTTGTAAATGGGCTCCTTAATCCTACGTGTGCTTTAGGGCCAGCAAGTGGCAGTACGAGTCCGCCGCCTGCCGGGGGTTATGTTCCGCATTGTTCCGTCCCGGTCTGACAGTGCAACATACATAGGACCGCGGTGCAATTCCATCTGCCAAGTCAACACCCAGCTCAGCGCTCACCCAACCTGCGGTCGGCTCGGCCGACGGGGCCGCCAGCGGGGAAGGGGACCGAGGGGTTCGACCTCGTTTGCAGCATAATTAAACATAAGTTAACAAGGTAGTAGGGAACAGAACTTGTCAGGAAATGAGAAAAATTCGCAGAGACATCAATGCCCCTTGTAAAAGTGCAATTTATACTCTCAAAATTGGGGTATGTAGAGAAACCAGAATGTGAACACTGCTTAATGTACTATCTACTGTCCCACCACCCTGTTAGCTACCACGAATGTGCAATGCCCTACTGTAAGTACAACCCCCCCCCCCCCGACCCACCCACCGTCGTCACGCATGCAGGACCACAAGTACGGACCTACGACCACTGATCAAACACGGCAAGTCCGGCCGGTGCTAGTGAGCGGCAACACCGACACGAGGCCGCCCACAAGTGGGTGTAGATTGCCCGCATTTTGGAGAAAAAAGAAACGAGTATAGAACAGAATCCCGGGAAGCGAAAACGAGGCCGTGAGTGCGAAAGGACCATTCAGAACATTGCAAATCCGAAAGAAAAAGTGCCAAGAGATAATTGAGTTTATCAATTTCTAAATGCACTCTCGTTCTCGGAGAAGGTGAGAAAAAAGGCCTAAACTGTATTGAATTAGTAAATACGGCTTTCAAGGAGGTGGGGCCGATGAAAATGAGGAGTAGATTTCGCAATGTGGGCCTTACACCGACGTTGGACATGTTATGCTATGGCGCAAGGGCAAGCCGCCCAGCGTGAGTGAAGATGAGGCAAGGAGGATGAGCCGGAGGGAAGGGGGCAAGGTTGGGTGGGCGGGTCGCACATTCACAATCCGAAACGGCCCAGCCTGAGGGCAAGGGACGTGCCAAGACATAAGCCCGCTGAAGCCCAGCAGCAGAATTGAAAAAAAAAAGAAAAAGTAGACAAAGGACGGGGTGGCCACGGTCACTCACTCACCCACGCGATATCCATACACAGCATCCCCGGGTGCAGAGATAAGTCGACTCAAGTCCTATTGTCTGGAGAAGCGATGCAGCTATAGGGCCGAGTTCTATTGTCTTGTGTGTCTAGGATGCGATCTTCAGTATAATCTCAGTACCACTCATGCGATGGAGTGAGAGCACACCATGCAGCCGCAGGGACTCACCGCCAAACGATCTTAGTACACCGCGCGGAAATATTGCTGGGGGCAGGGGGTAATGTTGAGCATCTAGAAATTTTGGATGCCTATTGACCGAGCGACGGGAACGTGTGGAATGAGTGCATAAAAGCGCTATGGGCGCACGAGACATTATGCTGCTTCGAGCGCAAGGACATGTGCTCACAATAGCCGGAACACGCAACATACACCCCCGCAATTGAACGCTGTGCGCAAGCTTATGGTAAAAAGCGCCGCAACATAAGTGGATGGTGGGAACAAGCAATTCCCCGAGACGAATGGAAGCGGTGCGGCGCAGCAGTGAAGAATGAAGGTGATTTCTTTTTGAAGCGACGGACACAGTACGACGATCTGGTTTGGACGTCGTATGGTCATCAGTGAGGGAAGAACCCCAGAAGGGTGCAAGCAAGCGCACCGCCGGCCCTAAGAGGGAGAACTTGGCAAATTTGGTAGACCTTGCACAAAGATGATGTACAAGCAGCGGCTTGCGCAGATGGAGGAAGGAACCGAACAAAGGATTGAGTGGGGAGCCAGATATATGTAAACAGAAACACAATCAGGATGCCGCGCTTGTAAAAGCACCGAGAATGTGATCGTGCTCTCACCATAAACGGCATAGGTATGAAGGAAAAAGGAACGGAAGTTGGGAAAGGCTCCCTAGCCCATCCTCCGCATAGCTACTCTTCTGCCACAGTGTTGGGTGCGATGCACTCAACGCACTCAGTGCAGCTCTAGGTGGGCAAAGCAATAGCCGGTGTGTCTTCAAGGCACTCCCGGAATTCCCCTACTACGCGATGGCAGCTTCTTATGTAGATGCTCTCGACAGTATCTGGCCAGACATGATGTATTATCGGTGCTACGATGCCGAATCATTGGGATTATACCGCGTGTATGGAGGGATCCGATTGAGTAGAAAAGAGATGTTGGCTGTAACAAGGATGGCAGAAAGGGAATGTCGAGGAGAAAGGTGGGAGGAGCGTAAGAGAGAAAGGAAGATAGAGAAACCAAGAGGCAGGCGGGAATTGCCGATCAAACACAGACCTCTTTGACAGGTCCCCTTCACAGCCACATCAATGCCTTTTGACCCTCAAAATTGAAAACTTTTATTTCTCGCCCGCCTTGACTCCGGATTCCTCTGAGATTTGGTGTATCCTCCCATTTTCCTATACATAGAATTGGCCTGCCGAGTTGAAATATTAGTCCTCCCTCGGTATCGGCCTCAAAACAATCATTTACTTTACGACAGACTCCACGGTGATCTTGGCCATCGGCTTTTTCGGATTTGATCCCTCATTCGTCCCGAAATGCAAGTCAAAGTAAATCCGCTTCAAAAATTCTGGAAAATGACTAGATATATTCATTAGCATAACTACGGGCATGGGATGACCATAAATGAGTAAAAATTGTCCTGAACCCATACAACAGACGCCCAGCGGTGTTTCGGGAGGCGGCCCGTGATCCGGACCCTCCCTCCCTCCCTCCCCTGCACAGCATGTCAAAACTTTTGGAGGTTGATGTCAGAAACTTTGATCCCGCCTGCCTCTTCAAGGAGAAACCCCCGCTTCAGCCGGAAGGTCACGAGGATGATGGAACAAACAACATGTAAAAGTAATATAAACAAAGGCCAAGTCACGTATACTGAATTCTGCCAAAATTAAAATTAAAATTTTAAATTTCTAGGGACGACGAGGTCACGAGAACGAATCCTAGATTTAGGACTCGTAATGAAATACGGGCAAGTTTAGTGGACTTCAAGGGAACGCGTGCCGTACGAGCACAGCCTGCCATTCAAAAGTGGAGCTCAGGCGCAAACAACGGTAAGCACGAATCGAAGAGCACCACTCGATCAAAACCCGTATTCTTTTGAAAACGGCTGTATGACTCGCTTCGAGAATACGCGAACATCGGCACGAATGCCCCAGTGTCGGGACCATAGGAACGAAACTAGCAACACCATACGTCGCCGCGATTGATCCCGTTGATTAAATGACATTATTGACTGAGTGAAGAAGCGAAAAAGTGGATCTCTCACCAAATAAACAGGCCGCTTTTCGAGCTCAACCGTGTTGGCGACGATGATCAGAGCGCCGGGGAAGAGGCCGGCGCTGCCCCAGCCCGCGATAGCCCTGCCCACGATGGGGGCCGTGGAGTTTGGAGCCACGCCATAGATGAGGGAGCCAATCTCGAATGTTGAAATGGCGGCGATGTACACCTACCAATTGGCATTAGTGACTCTCTGATTTGCAGAAGATGAAAAAAGGGCGCACCCATTTCATCGACAGGAAAGAGTAGAACCGACCAAACAGCAGTTGAAATGCGGCTGTAGTGAGGTATCTGGGTGATTTTGAGTATCGCATGAAGTTTCTTTATATGCATTCAACTCACGCAGAACCATACCAACCCACGTCGTCAAAGCTGTTGAACTGGTCCGTGATCTTGGGGATGGCAGTCGCTGGAGTCCACTTCAGTAAGTCTTACCCTGGCGGCAATGACTCGTACCTATGATAGTGCTATCCTACGAAAAAAAAAATGATAATACTTAGATCGAGAGTGAACGTGCTCTCTTGAAACACGCACGAGGGCCACGAGAAACACGGAAAGACACAATGCGAGAGTAATGAGGAACAGTTTCAGGCCCTCGGGGTAAACCACCGCGTCCTCATTGACAGCCGCCGGTGTTCCTTCGGTTTTTTCTTCGTGCAGGGAAGGCGAAGCTGCTCCGGAGTCTCCTCGAAGGGCTGACATGGCGGTAGTACTGGGGACGAGGCTCTGGTCAATTTGGCGGTCACACGCTCTTTTGCCAACTCACCTTAGAATGAATCAGATTTTTGAACTGTTACGGGTGGGCAGAAGAAGGGCGTGGTCTTTTATCCGAGCCTTCGCTTCCTTTGTATGATTGGTAGAGGCCGGCAAGCGGCGGGGCAAAAATAGAACTCAGAATTGTATTCGGGATACACGGATTAACACGGCCGATTGTCACACCAGCTTTTCTTTCGTTTGGGGAGGGCCGGTTAGTCTCGGCAGACGCGGCATTGTGGCTACGAGCAGACAACATCAGGGTAGCATCCTCTTGCAGTATTATTTGCAGATATTCAGTCAGAGGAATCATCCATATCTTCAAAATCCTCTTGGAGGAGACAGAGGCGGCCAGAGACTCATTTTTCGATCCACTTGCCGATGATGCCGAGCGTGCCGAATCCCCGAGCGCTGATTTCTTTCGAAACAAGCAAAGAAAATGTCTAGGGAACCCTCGGACCACACCAATTTGTACTTGAGACTCATTGAGACAATATAATAGGGAATTGGAACATGCAAACCAACACTCAGTGCTTTCGCGGTGCTTTCAGATTTATTTGGGTTTTTGCGTGTCTAAAATAGGGGCTGAATGATTGTATCAAAGATGACGTAGAGGCAACTGGTCACGTTTTTAGCGGACATTCTTGAAGGTGTAGAGCAAAATGATTGGAAGTTGCCGGCAAGCGGCGGGCACAAACAGTTTTGGTCAGCATGGTTTTGCCCCAATAGGCTGGATATTTGGGAGCACAGAAATCGGGAAAATGAGCCATAAAGAGAGGGTTCTGGACGGTTTAGAGAGGCTCTTAAGATTCCCAACACTGTCTGCAGGGCTCTCTGCTCATTTTCAACCATCAGAAAAAATTGCAATCAGAGGTCGGAACCCTCTCAAAACTCTGGGAACTGAATCAAGTATGCTGCATGATACGGGGGGATGTTTTGGAAGGGTGCCGGCGATGCTATGGCGGCATTTTCAAGTAGTTTGAACTGATGCACTATCAGAGAAGTGAATAAACACAAAAGGTCGCCAATTAAAATTGCTGAGAGCACATTTGAATGTGCCTCAGGTGATATGTGTCCCATTGACCCTCAACACAACCTCCAGCTTGCAGTATTAGAAGCCAAAGAGGAAGTCAGGGTGGATTCTCTCCTGTGGTGCCGGAAGAGCTTGAGGGAGCTGTGGAAAAAAATTGGAAGCAACCCTGAGTACAGCTTTACCTCTCCAGAGCGACTCCTCCCTTCTAAAAGGTCGTACCGTGCACCAAACGCGTCGCAAATGATGTGTTTGGCAACCGTGTGAAATCTGCCGCGTTATCTGCCGTCCATGAAGCTCACCGCACACTGGATGCTTTCTGCCAGCTTCTTAGAACTGTTTCCCTCCAATTGACCAATACTAGTCCCTTAAATATTTCTGTGAATAGTCCCTTAAATGCCCACTATCTTTAGTAGGGGGTGTTGTGTGGCCCTATCAGCGATTCTCTTGTTGTGTCGTCCTAATTGAGCCGTGAGATGATCTTAATGATCTTAATCCTCCAAAACCGTTGTCTCGGTCCTGAATTCTACCTCTTTCAGCCTTTTTGATCTTAAAGTCTTCAAAACCGTTCTTTCGGTCAACTGTTTGGTTCTTCCGGATTGTTCCCTGCTGTTCCTACTGTTCCTCGAAGGTTCTACTTTCACCCTGGTTCCGCAAGTTCCGAGATCTGCGTTCGTCCTCGCTACCATCTTTTCCGTCCTCCCTCCCTCCCTCTCTCTCTCTCTCCTTCTTTCTTTCTGCTCGCCATTGTTTTTCGTGTTAACGGTGTCGGTGACCCTGATGTTGTACTTGGTGTCGACTGGAGTGTGTATATGCACATTGCACGAACTGCGTATTCCTCTGCCCGTAAATTCTTGCTGGAATGACGTAGAACTCCGAGTACTCCTACCAGCATCCTAGTGCCAAGTTGTTTGATGATATTGAGTACATGAAATCGCCTCTGTGGCCGCGCCGTGTGTTCCCCTTTGTCCCGAGCTGTCCCTAATGTTCCGCGTCGGTTCTAGATGAGCGCGCGCACCACCGGCTCGGCCGAGCCGACCGAAGGTCGGGCGAGCGCCGAGCCGTCCGCATTTTAAATTTCAATGAAACCTCGCCGCTTAACAATATACTGCCCATGATGTTGATATCCAGTCGACTCGGCTGGGACAGGGAAAGATTCCCAAATTTTTCCAAATTTGTGCATGAATTGCTTGATACGATCTTCCTCCCTTCTTACCATCATCATCTACTCTTGAAAACATCTGCTAGTCTCGTCTACGGCACACTGAGCACCCACAAGTGCGACAGTAGCCATACTTTGTGTACCTACGGCCTTCCGGCTAGTTTTTTGAATCGATTTCGTCGTCGTCGCCAGACCCCTATCTGGCGGTGGTGGTGGAAAACCTGCGAATCTGTGTCTATACACCCTGCTGGAGGCCCCGAAGTGCTACTTCCAACATTACCCTCCGCGCTACTGACTACCTGATTCCTACTGGCTATGGATGCCGCTCCCGAGACTACGAGGACGCCATCACCGGCGTCCGACCCCGACCTGCCCCCGCATATTGTGGCAATTGCTGCGGCGGGGGATGCCCTCAATGCGACTATACCATCGCATGCGCGCTCGATGGAACGGCAGACGGTGGCGTCGTTTGCTCGGACGACCCCAGTCCAAGTCGATGGAGCTGAGGCTGTGACCCCCGTCATCGATGACGACGAATCTCAGAATGGCCCAAAGGTCAAAAAACCTAAGAGGGTAATGAAGTCAGCGTCGCAGTCGAGTGTGGCGGGAGAGGGAGAGAAAGCGGCGAGGAAGGGATCATACAACTATGTTGCAGAGTGTTTGACTAAGGCGATGGCGAAGGTGGACAAGCTCACCACGGGGATGACCATGAGGATTAACAGTGTCACGTCGACAGCTGAATCCTCAGCCCATGAGATTGGGACGCTGCGTGATAAAGTTGCGCGCCTCGAGAAGAGTATTGACGACTTGCGGGCGGAACGCGCGGATGGGTATGACACCGGTACTGAATCGGACAGCGCCGCGACGGGCGGCAGGAAGCGCAAGGCTGGATCTAACGCGGGGTCGCGCACATCGAAGTGCGCTCGATACGCCAGCTGCGGGCGCGCGTCGCACCAATCCAGTCGCGATGCATCGCGGGACCGTTGGAGCCCTAGTCGTTCATCGCGCAGTCGTTCCCCACAGCAGCGCGAGGGGAGTGAGGAGGAGAAAGAGAAAGAAGGGAGGTCGACGGGAGAAGAGACGGAGGAGGAGGGCTATGAGTATGAAGGCTCTGCTTCTGGTGGCGGTCGTCCGTTGCTTGAGAGGCTGGAGGCGGAAAAGAAGACAGCTAAGTGGTCCTTGGCAGAGAGACTCGGTTTCCAGGATGTTGCGGACAACCCGGACCAGCCTTCCACACACCGCGGGCAAGATAGGTCGGCGTCGCCGCAGGCACCAGGGAGCTCGAAGGGCGCGGTGAAGGAACGCGCACGCAGTCAACCCCGATCGGCACCAGGTCCTCCGAGACGTCGCGGGGATGATATGCAGGGAGGAGGCGCACCAGGGGCGACGTGGGGCGAACCATCTCTCCCGCGCGGACCGAAGAATTGGGAGGCGCCATACGCCGGGCCCAGCGGCGGCCCAAATAGAGGCTTCAACCGAGGCCGAGGTGGTAGAGGAGGCCAGCACTCGGGTCCTCGTGGAGGCTATCGCGGGGGTTTCAATGGCGCACCGCGTATGCAGGGATCTTACCAGTCACATGCAGGTCCCTCTGCCCCGCATCCTCCTCCTCCGCCCCCATTCAGAGCGCCAGACGCGCCGCATTTTCCCTCTCTACGGCCGGAGGTGCGGATTGGCCAAGGAACGTGGACGGATAGGCACACATTTGAGGATATTTGTGCTTACATCGCAGAGATCAAGGCGAAGGGTTTTGGGCCGGTTCCGCGGCCGAAGAAAGTGGGGGAGCCGGAGGGCGAGAACGCCAAGTACGTCGTGGCAACGTTCTTCAATCGACACGACGCGGGGGTGTTCAAACAGTGTTGGAACTGGTGGTGTGCGGAAACGGAGAACTGGAAGAATATGAAGGCTGTGCTGGCTGATGATTGACGGCGTGGGGTGGGCGAGATACTTGCAGATAACGACTCGGACAACAATGCGGCCCCTTCTTCCCCTTCGAATTCTACTGCTCAACATAATAACGATACACGCGCCGACTCAGGCAGCAGTAATGTACTATACAGTGAAGACTCAAATGCTCCTTCTTTTAATGGCCGCAAGATTTCCGTCCGATGCTGGAATGTCAATGGACGTCTGGCAGCAAATCTCTCTCACCCCGACTTCTTCTCAAAAGTATCTGACTACGATGTGAATTTCTTCCAAGAGACGCACCTATACCCGAGTCAAGAATTGACTCTTCCGGTGCCGTCTGGTTATGATGTCTTTGCAGTGGCGCGGACACCCTCATTGACTTTCGGGAAGCAATGGGGAGGTGTGGTAGCGATGGTTCGCACGGATTTGGAGTTATCGGTGGACGAAATACTGTCGGGTCCCGATCTATTGGTCTTGAAGGCGGGTGCAGCAACGATCTTTAGTGCGTATGTCCTTCCTCATGGTTCTCCTTGGGAGGAGTGGGCGTCGGTGGCTCCCCTGGAGAAACTGGCACAGTCCATTGCAATTGCGAAGATTCGCGGAGACGCCGTCATTGTTGTAGGCGACCTTAACGGCCGCACCGCAGATCGCCGAGTAGATTCAGGGAGTCATCCCTCTCGTCTGTCTGCCGACGCAACAGTGAATACCCAAGGGCGAGCACTGCTCCAGATCGGCAGGGACTATGGACTTCGAATACTCAATGGAGACCTTCGATTTGGCGGCAACTCATGGGACTGGACGTTTGCGCAGAAGAGAAATGGGCGCTGGTGTCGTTCGGTGATAGATTACGCTCTGGGTGACCTGGCGGGCTGTGCGATGGTTAAGAATCTTCAGGTCGGTCTCATGGGTCTGTGGTCAGATCACGCACCGCTGGTCCTCCGACTTGAGGTCCCGGACGTCCCGGTGCCAACGAATCCTGGATTACCGTACCTTCGGGAGAAGCTGCGCAAGGCAGAGGATAGCCAAGAGCCGTTAGATTCTCTGTTACGCGAGACTCTTGCTTGCAAGAGAAGTCCTGAGGAATAGCGAGCAGATTTCTATGGACCGGTTTATGATGAATCCAAAAACTGGATTCATGTCTATACGGATGGCTCGTGTTTTGAAAATGGTTCTCCTAATGCTCGTGCGGGAGCGGGTGCTTATTATGGACCTGCAAGCCGGTACAATATGTCGTTACGGGTTTCAGGGGAACAGACGAATAACCGGGGGGAGCTCTTGGCCATTCTCTATGTGCTTTCGACTGTACCGGCTCACAAGCGTCTCAAGATTTATACCGACTCGGAGTATTGTATCAAGTCAGCTGTGTATTGGGCTGCGGGGTATGCACAAAAGGGGTGGAAGTGTGCAAACGCGGATTTATTGCAGGACATTGTCTCGTGGATCAAGTTTCGGTCTGCTCAATTGCATTTTGTTCATGTCAAGGCCCACTCTGGGAACACTCGGAATGATTGCGCCGATGCTGCGGCAAAATTGGGAGCAAGTCTCCCTTTGCCGGCACCTCACTACATACGCATGCTGGCGCCGCTGCCTCCCTTGCGACTTGATGAACCGTTGGACTCAATAAAGGTGTCGTGTGATATTGCTGAAACCCAAGAGCCCCCAAAGAGTGTGGAAGAAGCAGCGGTGAAGATTGTCCCGGATAACTATGGAGTGCATCGAGGGAGGGCTCTGCATCGTGCCATACAGCAGGCTAATTTGAAACGTTTGATGAATGCGTCCTCCAATTCAGCAGCTTTTTGGAAAGTTTACAGAAGCATGGCGAGTCCCAAGGCCAGAGCGCCGGCAGTGTCCTTGGCTGATCTGGCGTCGTGTTTTGAGAAGCGCATGAATGCGCCTGATCCTGCTCCGCCAACATTCAACTCAGAGCGCATGCGCGTCGTGGGTGAACGCGCAGCGAATATACCCCTACCGTCCGGGGAGTCGTCACATTCGGCTCTCAGCGGGTCCGTGACGGAGGAGGATATTGGGTGGGCCAAAGACCATTTAAAATCTCACTACAACACGGCGGCGGGTCTGGACAAGCTGCACTATCGGGAGATCCTGGAAATCGAGAACACTGTGCTTTGTAGGCTGATTAACGAATGCCTGATTCAGAACAACGCACCTGCAGTATGGTTCACCACTCTGATAGCGGCGATTCCTAAAAAAGATAAACCGTTGTCAGAGGCAGGAAGTTATCGTACCATTGGGTTAGAGAGCTGTTTCCTCAAGCTTATCTGCTTGCTGATTCACAAGCGAATTTATGATTGGGCTGAGGAGCGGGGAATTATTCCCGATTCGCAGAATGGCTTTCGAGAGCATTATCGGACCAACAACAATGGTTTTGTCCTGCGCACGATGATCGAACGAGCACGCGCAGAGGGCCGTACTCTGTGGGTTGCCTTTTTGGACATTACAAATGCATTCCCCTCTACCAACCGGGACTTATTGTGGGTGAAGCTGTATAACATGGGGGTGACCGGGAAACTGTTTGATTGGATGCGAATGCTCTACAACAAAATGGAGTACGTGGTTACTATTGGAGGTGCACAGTCCACTGCCTTTACCTCGGATATTGGGGTGCTCATCGGAGATCCGGCTTCACCTACATTCTGGAATTTATTTTTTGCGGACTTCAAGCTGCATCCAGATCCCGACGACATTGCACTGGCAGGTGTCGTCATGTCTCACCTGGAACATGCTGATGATATGGCGGTGGTTTCGTACATGCCCGAGGGATTGCAGCGTCATCTTGATACCTTTGCGGACTGGTGTGGACATAATATGCTCGAGGCAAATGCCGGTAAATCATGGGTTATGGTTTTCGGCCCAATCCCGCCCGAGATTCCGGTCTTGACTCTGAATTGAACGGCAATTGGCTACAAGGACAAATTTAGCTATGTGGGGATGACCTTCCAGTCCACGTCAAAGAATATTTTCGCAGCTCACTATTCTGAGAAGGCTTCGACGGCACGCGGCACGGTTTACTCAGTGCTGGGGGTTGAGGCTTATGTTGGCGATCTGCCTCCGAGAGAGGGGCGCCTCTTGTATATGGCATGTGTCGATCCGCATCTAATTAGCGGGGCGGATGTCATGGTTGACAGTGACGACAAGGCCCTGGAGGTGCTGGAAAAGGTACAGAGATCGTTCTTGAGGCGTCTGCTGGGGCTCGGACAATTTTCGATGCGTGCGCCGTTATTCACTGAACTGGGGCTTGTGCCGTTGCGATATAGAAGGCTGACAATTGCGTTGCGCTACTTGAAGTATCTGGTATCCTTGAAAAGTACTCACTATGCTCGGGTGGGACTGGAGGACTCGTACAAACTGTTCCTCGCGGGCTGTCAGGGGTATTGGATGGACCTTAAATATACGTTGGGCAGGCTACGCTTCCCGGTTGAGCTGCCGCCTCTGCCAAACCTGACACTGGAAGGAGTGGACGCACTCTTGAAGGCGGTTCATATTGCAGCTATGCGAGATCTGCAGGATGATATTAAATCTTCGACGCGCCTCTATTTGCTCCATGATCGGATGGAGCCGCTGGAGAAGGACAAACCAAGATCTATCACAGCGATTCTCCGCCATTATCTTGAGCTGGTGGTCAACGCCAAGCACCGGAAGGCCTTGACGAGGCTGCTACTCAGTCAGCATCCTCTGGCAATTGAACGTCTTCGATACAAGAAACAGCGTCATACTGTGATAGTTCCGCGGGCATTGCGACTGTGCAGGTTTGGTTGTGGCAAGGTGGAGACAGTGGAACATGCAATGTTCTTCTGTGACGCGCGTCAGACTGATGTGCTGATCGAGAAGCGGACACGGTTTGCGATAAGCGTGAGTGACTGCGTACCGGAGGTGTTGACCGTGTCGCCGGCAACTGCGACAGCAACATTGAAGGCACTCATCTTCAATCGTTCAACGGTCTGTCGCGTGGCAAAATTCGCACACCAGGTGCTTCAAATCTTCAGTGGAGAAGTGCTGAATTGGCCCGAGGGTTTTTAGTGGCGGGAGGTAACAGTTCACTGGGTTTTTTCATGACTGGGGTTCGCGGGCCTGATCTTGCCCACCTTAAAAGCGGTGACTCCGGTGAAGGCAAGTGGATTGCAGTGTAGTGGTAGTATACTAAATGTACTATGGCTACGTCTCAGCATGTTCCGAAAGGGACCACGCTGATCAATTTATCCTGAGTCTTATCCACACTAGTGTTGCCGCGACTTTGACTTGGCACCCGCCAAGTCGACTTGACGGAGTCGACTTGAGCCGAGTTAAGTCGAGTTATTTAGTGACTTCGGTGCGACTCCCAGGTCAATACGAGTCGACTTGGAGTCACTTGAGTGACTTAAGTCGGGGATTTTTTAGGTAGTGTTTAACCTGACCAAAACACGCAACTGGAGCAATTTTTTTTTTCCTGACCGAATGTCACAGGTGTGACATAGATGTCACACATGTCACATCGAGTTCGTTTGCGTTTCCCGCTGGTCTTTGCGTACTCATTAAATCTGGAAAAATACAACAAAATTCTACCATGCTACATGGGCGGATTTCGAAGCATATTTTCAGTCAAATTCCCCCAGGAACCTGGTGTATTGCAGAATAAACACTGTTGCATTATTTTGTGCATGATTCTCGTCGGGGTAGGTTGTCATGTACAATGTGGCAGCAATTCTAGCTAATCCAAAAAAATGACCTGACTTGGCCGACTTGAGTCAACTTGAGTGACTTCGAGTGACTTGAGGTTGACCAAGTCGAGTCGAGTCGAGTTAAATTTGGATCGGAGTCATTTTACCAAGTCGCGACTCGACTTTTCGAGTCGCGGCAACACTATACCACACCGTGACCTTTGTGGTGGACAACACACCCTACGTAGGGAATACCGGAGGCCATAATGTAGTTCGATCCTAGTGATGTTCTGGCTTTGGCCTCAGGCCAAAAAGCCATGGCTTTTTGGCTCGGCTTTGGCTTTTGCTGGCTTTGGCCCGAGTTGGCTTTGGCTTGGCCTGGGATTCATCGAGGCCAAAGCCAAAGCCAAACTGATTTCCCTGCCAAAAGCCATGGCCCAAGCCAGGCCAAGCCCAAGCCAGGCCAAAGCCGACAATTTGGCCCTGGCCTGGCTTGAGATTTTCCGAGGCCAAGGCCAAGCCAAAAAGCCAAAGCCAAAGCCAGAACATCACTATTCGAGCCCCACAACACCAGATAGCCAATTTTTTTGGCTGGTCAATGCATGGCCAAGAACATTGACACTGATCCGGCCTTTTGCGACTGATAATCTCCCCACGGAAGGCGGCCTGGACTTGTATTGCCAGGCGGAGCAGCGGCCCAAGGACTAGTAAAATAAGACACCCATCGTCAGCTCAAAGTCCCAGTTTACGGGAGATCGCAGATAGTGGGCTCTGCCGCGGCAGCGGGCCCTACTATTGCTTATATTTCTGTGAATTATGGTGAGCTAAATACGGATCATTGGCTCACTTGGCAGATGAACACGGGCAGATTTGAACTCACTGCCAGCTGATCCGGTGGTAAACCGTCAGCATGATGACAAGTGGGTCACGTTTCGTGCACCGGCACGTGTCGTTTGTGCGGACATTTTTGGTCTCTAGAGCCAAGAGGTGAGTGATCAACAGATCATGGCCAACGTTCCCACGACCCCCCCCCTCCCCCAAATAAGGAGATTGTTTGGTTGGTGCAAACATCGGCCTGAAGTCCGACCGCCCACGACGCTCTTTGTGCCTCAGAATGGGGTGGGGGGACAATCTTGGAAGGTATCTGGAGTACCTACAAGCTCTCTTGACGGTTGCCAGAATTCTCAGCAATTTTTTGGTTGAACTTCGGACATAGTCGGACTCGTTGACATCGTGGGATCGCTGGCCAAGATCAGCCGATCACTCACCTCTTGTCTAGAGCACAAAAGAACTAACGTTCTGTTTGTGAACTAGAACTACGTTCTATTTTTGAATCACCTCCGTAGCTTCTGTGAGTCAAATCAACAGCGAGTCTCGTGCTTACTCCAGGTCAGAGAGGCCGGAGTTTAGATCATTGTAGTACCTCCGCAAGTCCAGTGAAGTGGTGGTCTCCCATCACGAATCTTCCCCCTTTATGTCTATCTCGGCTCTCCGCCTTTGCATAGGTACGATGATTAGTTCACAGAGGACGGTCCTGGTGTGTGAGACGCTTGGCCGAAGCCGAGCGAGGCCCCACCGTCAAATCTCGATTTGTGATGCACTATTCATCTTCCTCCGCCGTTCTGCCATCAGATAAAGGGTTCGGTTGTTTTCAGCCCTTCGGTTCGACTGTTCAAGGAATGGTCAGCGGCGCGAATGGCTTCGACTCGGAAGGGAAACCTCGAATTATCAATACCACCGCCAACGGTCGGACACATGGCCGACGGCTGGAGGCGACACGGTGAACACATGTCGCCAGCAGCTGGCCACCAGCTGAGGTCAGACTGGAGGCCAGTCTCAGTCTCCTATGGGTCCAGCATGGGTCCAGGTCCAGCTGGTGGCCACCTAGGTGGGGCGGATGAGTTTCAGGATGAATGTCAGCCAACTTGAATACACTTTGCATCCTTCAGCACAAATGAATAGTGGGGAATCACATATATTGGCACAATAGGTATTACAGAACTCGAGCTCAACGACTCAACACTACTTGCTGGCCTCGCCTACAATGATGCCAAGTTCCCTCGATGGGGTGCTGCAGGATGTTGTTTACGCCGGGTCCCTGACATGGTACCCCGGTGAAACTGAAGCAGCAGCTGCAGGAGATCAGTTCAGGTTGCAAGTGAAAATGCGCAGGCGGACATACCGTGATCCCAGCTCCCCACGCTGTCGAGCGGACGTGCTGCATTGCGAAAAAAACCCCGGCTGAAGACAAAAGGCATAGATCTGAGCGGTTTGATGACGGGGCGCCGGTCCATTTTATGACAGAGCTTAGGATAAGGGACGTAAACCGGCGTCAAAATTCAAGGCATTGCCTCTTTGAGTTGGCCGGAGTCCTTGAGAACTTGAGGTTGGCTGCTTGAGGGAACTTGAGAGCGTGAACGCGGGATTATGGCGGCCTGACACGCGGCAGTTGATCGCGGGATTCGAGGGTACAACGTTGATCGGGCGATGGATTTGAGGGTACAGCGTTGCAGGGTGACACGGCGTTGGAAAGAAGGTCGCCATTTTCTTACGTGAAGCGGTCTGCGTCCGAGCGCTTGACGGAAAGTTGTGAGATTGAGAACTGGCAACTTGAGGGAGCTTAATTTCTTGTAGCTAGAGTCGATAGTGCTGAAATTCGAGGGCGAGGGAAGGATGGAGATGGGGGAAGAGAGAGAAACTGAGTGAATCTTGTGGACTTGTAGTAGACAGGAGAATGGCACGGTTGAAAATAAGTGATACTTGTGAGACTTGAGGCTGAAGACTTGCGGAAGGGAAGTACAGGCGACGAGGAAGCGGGCGACATGAAGGGAGAGAGCAAGTGGACGACGAACCAAATGATCCCATCAAATTGCGGCCTTGAATCCCCGCATCATGATTCAATTGATTAAGCGGCGTTTGACAACCGTTTCTCCTTGGTTCTCCGACTTCGTTGTCAACCTCATGGGAGAAATTGCTCGACGCAAGAGACACCATTTCAGTTGAACGAATGTGATAGGCGCAAACAATTTTCTGAAGTCAAGTTCGGCCATGGTTCACGGCTTCGGCTTCAGCGCCGAATATATAGGCTTTCCCCGCATATTGCACTCAAATGGGTGTGGAATGTTTTGTGATTATGTATAATTCTCCCCCATTAAATGAGAAAGGTGTTACCCAGAATATTTGACAACATGGGGGTAGTGTGGAATTCAGCCGTAAGTCGGCTGGGTATAGGGCTGAACCGTTCGCCTGAGCACCAGCTGGCCAGCGGCTGGGACCAGGATTTTCCACAGCTCTCCACCGGCTGGGTTCGTCGGGTGGAAGCAACCTGTGGGCACTTTGGCGGTGTAGGCGAGGTGCAAGAAAAAATGGCAATAATCCCGGGCCGGATACAGTCAAGCCATAGTTTCGGTGCGGGTCTTTGAGGTGAATATTAATCTTGGGGTCACTCGGGTTTCAGCGGGAGTCATGAGTTGAAAGGATGGGATGAAGAAACCGGAGGCCAGTTGAACTGATCATCAAATCATGGGCTCAGTTGATTTTGGCCGCTCCCGCCACACAGAATCACACAACGCGAAGCCGGCCTCCATGACGTCGATTTCGGGTTCTGCCTTTGCATCCAGAAATGCAACACCCATCCTCCGAAGTTGGCGCTGTGGTTTCTCTTCTCACAGCCGCAGCTGCTCCAGATATCCAGAAAGCCGCGTTCCTTAAATACTTGACCCCAGACGCTGGGTTCCGACACCCTCTTTGCCATGTTACTCCTGGGCCTGGTTCGAGGGATCGTGTGCTCGGAATTTACCAGTAAGCATGTCCTTTGGACTCTTTCTTATGCCTTGCTAACTTGCTATCTGCCAGGTGGTACCGCATCATGTCGCCGCACATCGACATTACTGTGAAGAGTGTTGGTTTGTTCTTTCTCTCATTCTGTTCAACAAACTTTTCATGCTCCCGCATCCAGTCCACGACACCGCGAATAATGTCCTTCTATTGGATGTCGTGCAGAAGTTCCACTTGCGGTTCTCCCCTTTCAGTCCCGCTCCCTCGCGGCTCTTGGTCCGCTTGACGCTCAGAGAAGAGAACGGACTGCATTATATCGCATCCCAAGAAGACTTTTATCACCCCGATGCACGAATTCACTCTGCCACAGTTGACTGTCCCACTGATGATAATTTTACAGGAGTTCATGTCCCTCCTCATACCCCCTCTCGCGCCGGTTATCAGAGTAGGGCTCTCTGTTGCCGCAACCGCATCCGATATCTATGCCAAGATTGGCCAACTTCTGGGATTCTGGGCTGCTAATGCGCCGTCCGAGGCCCACGGTGGATTATACGACAAAAGGAACGACTGAGAGGCGTGGCTGTATGTGTTTTTGAACCCTGTAGCTTACTGAACGTG
Source organism: Mycena metata (assembly GCA_029378385.1). NCBI lineage: Eukaryota > Fungi > Basidiomycota > Agaricomycetes > Agaricales > Mycenaceae > Mycena > Mycena metata. The sequence goes on along the minus strand of JARKIB010000027.1, from coordinate 671,543 downwards.
ATTTCCATCTTCCAAAAGTAACTAATTCAGTGAGCCGCTGTTGCGAAGCTCTCGGCAGGTATCCACGTCTCTTCTATCTAAATTCAGTGGGCGTTAGATTCGTGAATGTATGTATCAGCTGACAGCCAAGAGCCGCCCCAAAGACCAGCGCTCAAGCTCAAGATACCGCTTCAAACGAGTTCGCGAAAGTCGTAGCATTGCATCTAGCCCATCTAGCTGTCCAGCTCTTTCCTAATATAAGTTCCTCCCGCGAAGCTCCCAATTTTAACTCCGGCGCCTAAAAGTTCATCTCGATCATATTTTCATCTCCACTTACGACCTGCGTTTAACCGCGTGGGCCGCGACTGCGGCACTTGTCGTCTCGCTTTCACCAAAACCACCCACATGAGCCAGCCCAGAGGACAGCGAGCACGCGGAGGCGCAAGTGACAGAGGACGAGGACGAGGCGACAGGGGTCAAGGACCACGAGGGGGCGGGCCGCCCAGAGGCGGTCCACCTCCCTCGAGTCAAGGTCCCCGTGGGGGTCCACCGAGTGGGCCCGGTGGCCCTCCAAGAGGCAGAGGCCAAGGGGATTTCGGCGGTGGCCCTCCTCGAGGCGCTTTTCAACGCGGTCGGGGTGGCCCTCCTCGTGGTGGGCAGGGCGGCCCAGTTATTTTTGCCGAAGGAACTCCCGCCAATATCCCGCCCCGGCTCTCTGACGCAAGCCACGACCAACTTATCAAGTCATTCAGCTCTCTCAAGCCAGATCCCGACCGTCCACTACGTCCTGGATATGGAACGCGCGGACGAGCCATCACCCTCCGCGCCAATTTCTTCCCTGTCAGGCTTCCAACTGGACCGATTTTCGACTACACCGTCGAAATAACTCCGACCACAGACATCAATCGGTTGAAGGCGCGAATCTTCTTTCTCCTTGAACAGAGCGACGTTTGTAAACCGCTACTCGGTCATATCGCGCATGATCGGAGCGCTCGTCTTGTATCCTCCAAAAAGTTGCCGCAGCCCCTCAACATATCGGTTCCCTTCTACGAAGAAGGGGAGACTGGTCCCAGAGCGGGGGCCACCGTGTATACCGTCGCCATCAAACTCGATAAAGAACTCGACATCGAGAGCCTGACGAAGTATCCACTGTTTTTTCTACTCGATGTTTTTGTGATCTGATTGTGTCTTCCAGGTATATGAGTGGGGACGTCGGGTCGCGAGACTATAACGCCCTGCCTCTCATCTCGGCGCTGAATCTTGCGCTCCAGCAACACTCCGCTCGAACTGGAGTACGCGTCGGCAAAAATCGATACTTCTTCCCATCCTCCTCCGAAGCTTTTCACCTGAGTCCGGGGATCGTCGCCGTTCAGGGATTCTACACCTCGGTCCGCGTAACATACAAACAGCTGATGGTGAACGTGTACGTCCCTTTCCGTCTCCTATAATTCAACGCCTCATTGGAAGACAGAAATAATTGCATGACCGCTTTCATAGAACCTGGAAACCTTGCCGACGCTCTTCTGGCGTTTGGCCGGAACTCTCGGGGCGCCATGCCTACGTTGCCCAAGGTCGGCCTCCTTGTTTCCCTGTTTCGAAAGCACACTCACATCCGAATCCTGGAGGCCCTCGCAAAAAGCATCAAAGTCACGACGCATCATCTTGGATACAAGATGCGTAAACCTATCAAGACCATCGCTTCCACTTCAGCACGAAACACGTTTTTCGATTTAGAAGAATCCGGCAAAAAAACCAAGATATCGGTGGAGAACTATTTTTTGAAAAGTACGTCGTTGTTCTCACGGTTCAATTCTGTCCCTCACGGTCCACAGAGTACAAAATTAAACTAGCCCATCCTGCGGATCTGCCGGTGGTCGATATCGGGAGCGCCAAAAAGACGAACTATGTACCCGCGGAGCTGTGCGACATCGAAGCCGGGCAAGCCTACCGAGGCAAGCTCAGCGACACTGAAACAGCACAGATGATCCGGGTTGCCTGCAATCCACCTCGATACAACGCCGAAGCGATCACGAACGAGGGATTCCCTATTCTCGGCCTGAGCCCCGCCAAGTCGCCGCTGGATGGGTTTCTAGCAGTCGAGACACAAATGGCCGTCGTTCCCGGACGGGAGTTGACTCCACCGCGGTTGTCGTACTCACAGGGAACCCCGACTGTGAGGAATGGCAGTTGGAACATTCTGGACGTCAAGTTTCACCGAGGTGCAGCTGTCTCTAGGCACGTGCCACTTGTTTCCTTACAAATTAACTGCGTTCTAACCTTGCCACAGCTGGTGGGTTCTGGTCGTGCGGGACGGCAATGAAATTCTCCAGGGGAAAACTGATCCCAATCTCAAAACCCTGGTCACGCAGTTTCGTGCAAAGCTACAGCGGAGCGGCATGCAGATTTCAGACGCTCTTCCCAGGCTGTTGGCGACGCCGCCTCTTCAGAATTTACAAGATGCTTCGAGAGAAGCGGCATTGAGAGAAATCCGGCAAGTAATTACCCAAGGCCTTCAGGAATCGGGAAACAGGAAACCGAGTTTCATTTTGGTCCTTCTTTCGCATCGCGATAATTTTATTTACCCAGGAATCAAGGTATGTGGCTGCCGTGATGCTGTTTGAACATGTCCTGACTTTTTTTGCAGCGGCTGGGAGACGTTGATCTCGGTATTCAGACAATTCACATGCAGTTGGGCAAGGCTCTGGGAGACGCGAAGAAGCAGGACCAATATTTGTCCAATGTCGCTCTCAAATGTAACTCCAAATTGGGCGGAATGAACCACCTTGTGCGTCCCTTATTGTTCCGGTTCCACGTTCATTCTCGCATCTTATTTCCCATGTTAGCTTGAGGCCAACACTATGAAATGGCTCACCAAACAGAAAACGATGATGGTCGGCATTGATGTTTCTCATCCTAGTCCAACGAGCAGAGAAGGATCTCCCTCCATCGCGGCCGTAGTCGCAAGTGTCGATGACAACTTCGTCCAGGTAATCCTTCCATTTCCGTTTTTTTTTGGCGACTGGTTGAGACTTTTTTGCAGTTCCCCGCCAGTCTGAGAATTCAGAGACCCGATCCTAATCGCGAATCGAAAGAGGTTTGTAGATCTCGATTAAGTTAGTTGTTCTAGCGATTTAACCTTTCTTTCGTTTAGATGCTATCAGAACTCCGAGACATGGTGATTGAACGTTTACTGCTTTACGAAAAGAAGAACAAGGTCCTCCCTCAAAGAATCATTGTTTTCCGTGACGGTGTATCAGGTGGGTCTACGAGACGATTTTCGCGTTTTACGACACTAAATCAACGTCTTCAATTTGCAGAGGGTCAATTCGACATTGTGGTACGAGAAGAAAAGGCTCAGATACTCGAGGCCTTCAAGAAACTCAGCACCGCGGCGCGGGGACCCAAGCCCTATCGACCGCTCGTTTCCATTATCATTTGCGGAAAACGGCACCACGCCAGGTATTATTTCGTCCATAACCACCGGTTCAGACACTGACCAGCGTAGGTTCTATCCAACATCATCTAACCTTGCCGACCGCAACGGGAACACCCAGCCGGGCACGGTCGTCGACAAGGGAGTGACCGCAGTGTATGTGCTTTTGGATTCTGTGTGTGCAGCGGCTCATGCTCAACCAGCTTCGACTTCGACTTCTATCTTCAAGCCCACGCAGGCCTGCAAGGAACGGTCAGACCGACCCACTACACGGTGGTATACGACGAGATTCGGCTTGGGGCAGATGAACTTCAACAGGGCTCCAATGACTTTTCGTACCTATATGCTCGAGCAACGAAGGCTGTGAGCCTCATCCCTGCCGCCTACTATGCGGACCTGGCGTGCGAGCGGGGTCGCTGCTACCTCAACGAGTTTATGGTGGACGATAGGGCCTCTAGCTCCGGGAGGGGAAATGTCGACCGCGAGGCTGAGAAGGCCCGTGTTTTCAATGCTGCCAGGACCTCTTGGGGCGAAGGGGTAATATTTCGAACACTTCCCGAGTTCGCTTTGTGCTGACGAACGATTTTGCAGATCCATCCGGACATCCGCGAGTCCATGTTCTACATCTGATTACCAAATACTGCTTCCACCATTTCTGCGTCCTCCTCTTCGTTGCTGTATCTTTCTGTTCCTTGTAAATAAAGTGTAAAGCACCGCAAAACGTGAATCAAACCTGAATTATGTATAAGTAAATTCAAACCGGTACCAATATCGAGCCTCAGAGGTTATTACCCGTAAAAATATAATGTAGGACATCTTCGTTGATAAGGTGCAAGGGAACACTCTGTTGAAGCGATGTTAGTTGTCGTCCTGTGGCGGCACCAAGTCCTTAAGACCCCTGACCGACCGGCCCGGTGTCGACCGATTCCCCTTACGATAATTTTCCCTTCCTCGCCCCCACCATGCTGCCTCGTGAAGAAATCCTGGGACTTCTGAGCTCCCTCGGCGTAGACTTACCTCCAAAGACCAAACTTCCCGACGTGGAGCTGGACAAAAGACTATCCAAAGCCCTCGATGGTGCGCAATACCTTTCACGCGTCGCACCAACGCTTCCATTCGACCCGGCCATATATTCATCGTGGATTCGCGGTAAATCGAACAAGACCCTCGTGGAGGCCATGAGAAGGCACAACGTTGGCGAAGCCACCATGGTCGACGCGAACCAGAGGAAAGGAATGGACAGCCCGTTCCCGGCGCTGTACAGCAACGCGTTTATGGACCTGCGGGAGACTCTACCGGCGATCGGGCATGCATGCGACAAGGGGATGGTCCCAATCGTGCTACAAGACAAGGGTGAGATGTCGGGAATCTGCATGAGGGTGAGCCACGATCTTTGTCTCAAGAAATTGGGCCCCCACCTGACTGGATATCTTTCCTTCAGGTCTTGGAAGTCCGGAAGTTCGACGACCAGACCCCAATCTTGATCGTCGTCTTTCAGCACGACGTTAAAGATAATCTGTCACCAGGAAGTTTCGCTTGGATCTCTAGCTACGTCTCCTCGGGTTCGGGGTCGCCCCTGGTCACCATTACCGCCACTGTACAAGAACAGCACCTTCTCCTCCGCATACTTAACAATAACAAGAAGCGTTTGAGCTCATCGTACAAACCGAAACGCGCTCCGACCGAGTCTTCGTTCTCGCTTTCGTTCTTAATCCCCGTTGGGTGAGTAGACTGGAGAAAGGTTGAATGCGAAACAAACGTCAACTACTACTTTCAAGGCCGCTGGGAGCCCAAGATATGGCAAAGCTCAATGCAAACAACGGATGCTCGATTTGCGGCGAACCAGCGAAGCAAAAGTGCTCCCGATGCGGTGCTGTTCGATATTGTGACGCAGGTAACACAAGCTTTCGACCCTCAGGGATGTACTTGCTCAACTGGCGCTTCCAGTGTGCCAAAAAGAAGACTGGAAGAGTCACCGCCCGCTCTGCAGCGGCTGGCAAGGCGCCAAATGGCAGGGCATCACCTTCATCCTCGCCGACCTGCAAGTTGCCGGGCATTATGCGCTCCGAATAAGTAGATTCGACAACGTGCAGCACAACGACATGGGTTTGCGCATGGAGCGCGCGAAGGACAACCAGGGGCCGCCGGAGAACACCCACGGCACGACGCCGTTCATAGTCAAGATCCAGGTCAATTCCTCCCAGGCGCTCGGGCCTGCGCACACAATTCTACCCTCCAATGCGCGCGACGACGGGTCGAATATACTGATTTACGACCAGCGAAGGACGATAGACGTGATAGTCTTACGCGCACCGGAAGCATCTGAGGAGGAAGCCGCGCCGTTTGACGCGGTTACAGCGCTTGTGAGGGAAAAGGGCGATCGCGGGATCAAGGCATTTTGTTGGGCTATCCGGACAGGGGAGTGGACGTTGGATATTTGCTTGGACCGGTTGCCAGACTGGCAGAAGTGGTAGTTCAACATAGAATACTCGTTTAGACGCATGATTATGTGGATTGTTTGAACCAAAAAGATTACGACACATCGGCGCTGTTCAACTTCGCCGCCCGACGAGATTCTGCCCACGCCTTGGCTCTCGCCTGGCGCGCGGCAAGAACGGTATCGGGGTTCGGTTGCTCCTCTTCTTCTTCCTCCTCATCACTATCCCCGTAATCCGCCAAATTCCCCAGCCCCGCTTCAGCTTTCTTGTCCTCCTTCAACTTGCCTTTCAACGCCTCCTTCCGCTTCATCGTGCTCCACGCCGCCTTCCACCTCCCGCGCAGAAACGCAAACCGCTTGTCGGTGCCGTAGTTCGCGAGGATGCGCATTTCCAGCTGAGCTGGGTTAGCAGTGGCCATTATGCTCGCGGCGGTTCGTTGCATCAGGAGTGTTTGGGCTTCGTCGGGCTGCAATGGCAGTTGTCGGGACTTGGGTTGAAACATAAAACACAACACAAACCTCCTCGTCGCTCCCGCCCCACACGTCCGCTTCCTCCTCCTCCGGTTCGCCGTCTTCCGCTCTACGCGCGCGGAGACGCTCTTCCCGCGCCTGGTCCATCAACTTCCGCCGCTTTTCCTGTCTGTAGTCGTCCGCCTCACGAGGCGAGAAGAAAAATGTATCTTCGCTGTCCGAGGGGAGGTCCGACCACCCTGAGGGCGAGACATCGCGTTTAACGCGAGGAGTCGACTTGGAAGGAAGTGCATCGAGTAAGAGTCGGGCGTCGTATCTGTGTGAGGCGGATATTAGATAAATTAAACATGGAGCAAGAAACTGGGAAAAATAATTCGAACCACGGATTCAGATTACGGTTAGTATAGCGATGGATATGCAGCCTCGAGTAATAAACTAGGCCATGGAACCACATGAGATTACGCCCTACCTATCGACCCAAACAGAACTACGGTTGACGGGGGTCGTTTTCGCTGACAAGAACCCATCGTCGACATCCGACGGAAAAGCTGGTGCAGTGTGAAGACTTGTCGGATTCCATTGAACAAGTCCACTCGGCCCAGGACGGTCTCCCCGAGGCGACAGATACTGAGCAAAGTCCAGCGAATCGGTAGCTTGCTTCGCTTGAGGTCCACGAATTATTTCGGCCTCGTACGCCTGGATGAAGAGCGCAGGATCTGGGGATGTATCTACTGGGGCATCTTCCGCAATGTTGTATGATTTCCCTGGGCGATTTTTGCGTTTCCTGGGATTCGACATAGAAATCGGAGCTCGAGGGCAAGCTTCAATGATGTGGCTGTGTTGACACTCGGCTTCCACGTTTCCTTCCCTGTCCGCTTTGTTACCATGGATTTTCTGCATTCGCAATTATCGCGAGTCGAGCGCCAGTTGGCGTTCGTGGCCACCGACCAGATAGACTGGAAGTTCTATGTGCAGGTCATATCTTGGGCTGTAACTCTCTTTGAGTCCTACCTTTTGTACGCTGTCAACGTGTTTACTTCCTGGCAATATTCTAACCACATACAGACTGCGGCAGTACCCCTTGTACTCGAAAACGGAGCCTCCGCCGGCCCTTGCCACTCATATCAGCGCTGCAGACTTTGAAAAGTCACAAAAATACGGAAAGGACAAGGCTAAATTTGCGTTACTCTCGGGCTTCTACAAGCAATGCCTCGATTCGACCATGCTCCACTTTGGGTTCTACGCATGGTCCTGGGACTTTGCCGGAGTCATAATGGCTCGGTTTGGCTACGGGGTGGAATACCAGGTGCGGAAGAAAACTAGGATTGGAGGTTCTTTCATCGTTTGACCACATCTCTAGATCACCCAATCCATTGGCTTTGTGTTCCTGTTATTCTTCCTTTCGTCTCTTCCAACCCTGCCCCTGTCGGTATACAGCACCTTTGTTCGTCCAGAGGCTTTTTCTCCTTTGCGAAGTTTCTAACTCCTCACACGACAGGTGCTGGAAGAGAAATACGGCTTCAACAAGACTTCGCCCGGATTATTCGTTGCGGATCTACTCAAGGGATGGGGAATCGGCGCTCTCCTGCTTGCCCCTTTCCTCTGGGCCTTCTTGCGCATCTTTAACTGGGCGGGAGACCGATTTGTACCATGGTTAATGGCTTTCATGTACGCCTTCGTCTTTCATCTTATTTCCTTTTCTCATACGCTCCAGTCTTACGTTCCAACTCGTCATGGTCATCGTGTATCCGACGGTCATCCAGCCGCTCTTTAACACCCTCTCTCCTCTCGCTGAGGGCGAGCTCCGCACCCGCATCGAATCCCTGGCCAGCAAGCTGAAATTCCCGCTCACACATCTTTACGAGATCGACGGCTCCAAGCGCAGCTCCCACAGCAACGCGTACTTCTTCGGTCTGCCCTGGGTACGCACTTTCTCGTCATTCTCTGTGCTGGCGACTCACGCCGTTTGCAGAGCAAGCACATTGTCATCTTCGACACGCTCATCCAGCAGAGCCAGCCCGACGAGGTCGAGGCCGTCCTCGCACACGAGCTGGGCCACTGGTACTACCTCCACCCTACGAAAATGCTCGCCGTCTCGCAGATCCACGTCTTCACCATCTTCGCCCTCTTCCCCGCCTTCCTGCATGCGCCACCCCTCCTCAGGTCGTTTGATTTCTCCAAGGCTGTCTCCGCACAGCCGCCCACCATTGTCGCCTTCCTTCTCTTCCAGGTGCGTCGCTCTAACAAATACAGACTTAGGTCCGCTGACGTCCGCCGCAGATGATCCTGACGCCGCTTGAGGCCTTCGTGAGCATCGGCATGCACGCGGTTAGCCGCCACTTCGAGTGGGAGGCGGACCGCTTCGCGTGCGAACTCCAGGACAAGCTCGACGATGAGAAAATGAGCGACATGGGTGACCGCCTGGGCCGCGCGCTCATTGCGCTCCACGTGAAGAATCTCTCTACGGTCTGGGTTGACTGGCTGTACGCCCCCCTTTTGTCCCCGTCTCTGCTGTGACTGAAGCCGTCCACAGATACTCCGCATACCACCACTCGCACCCCACGCTGACCGAGCGTCTCAAGGGCCTCGAGTCGTTCCAGAGCAAACGCCAGAAGAAGAAGTTGTAGAGCACGATCGGTGTCGTGTACTATACGCTCCTGCTAGTAGATCTCTCTGAGTCCTGACTGGCTATCCGCTTTGTATCCTCTCAATCGAATTTAATCCACGGTAGTACTTCGCCGGGCCGGTAGGCCCGGCCGATCCTGCGACTTCCGTTTGATCTCGAACCCCTATATGGCCTCCAACCAACCAACTTTTTCATCCCGAACGATTGGTTGATGACTTCGCCACGCCTCCCCAGCCTGCCTCCCGATATCCCAGAGTCAGAGGTCATTCGTATAACCGTGGACCCGCTGTCCCCTCAGAGAGTACCCGTTGTCCGCCCCCCAGATGACGTTCCGGACGTCGAGACACGGGCCCATATGTGGGTCATACCACGCGCTAACGAGCCAGGCCGCCTGCCCTCTGCCGCCTCCCCCCTCCTGGTACGCCAAGAGTATTATAACATCCTCGTGGCGCTCCTGTGGTACTTGGACCGCAAGAGGGAAGCAGCCCCCACCCATCTAAAGCACACTTTCCCCGATCTCCCAGCGTAAGCCGAGTGGATTCCTCCAAATCCTCTTTCTTGACATTGTCCCTCAGTGTTGATGACCGCATGGACGTGGACGGTAACCCCGTCGATGTCCCGCCGCGCCAGATTAACGTCCCACCGCACCAGAAACATTCCCCGGGCTCCGACGAGCTGTGCATTCCAGAACACATGCCGGACATATCAGAGGCCGCCGTCTTCCCCAACCCTTTCCTGGACCCTCGCCAGGGCAATATTTACAGAACCCTCGGTGCGCTAATCATCACTGGGCTCCCTGGAATAGGTCGGCTGTCCACTCTGTATTGTCGAATTCTGCTCATAGAGTGTACGACAGGCAAGACAGCCCTTCTTGCCGTCATCTTCTGGCTCCGCGTAGCGGCCAATCTTCCGACAGCATACCTGGCGAACCCAAACACCGCTCTGGTGTACACTGGCGCTCATTTCTTCGTCCTGCGCGACCTTGAGCTGATATCGGCTGCTCTGGAACAGAGCGCCTGGATTCTTGTTGACTCGAACCTCCACAACCTGGACCCCCCACAGAAGGTGATCGACAGCGGCCGCTTTATCGTCCAGGCGGCGTCCCCGAGAGCCGGTCGCACCCAGTGGGCCAAGAAGAATCCAGGCTCGGGTATCCGTCTGTTTTGCGTGATGCAGCCCTGGACTTTAGACGAGCTGTTCACTGGGTATGTTCACTCAGATAAGAATGTCTGGCTGTGCTGACACGCGCTAGATCTTCCCTGCAAATCGAGCAGCGCACAGGTGCAGACATGCATGCTTTTTTCCAGAAGTTCGGGGGCTCAGCCCGGCACGTCTACGACGAGTCCCACCAGCTCTCCGCATTCGACGACCTAGTCAAGGAAGCGGCGGCCACACTTGGGAAAGAGACGGAGCTCATCATGCGAGTTATCCAGCTCCGGGCCCTCAACTCCTCGATTGACGACAAGATCGGCCACATGCTCCTCACTCCTTTACCCTTGGACGACAGAGACCGGACCCAATTCCGCATGGCCTCTCCCACCCGTTACCTGCAAGACCTGCTCATCCTTCAACTCGACAGGAACCTCCAGACGTCCCGTCGTCTCCTGTATATCATCAATAGCGGCAGCCGCGGATCTGCTCGATAAACACCATCATTGGTTCATCGGGGAGGGTGGCAGGTGGCGTTTTCGCGAGTTCATAAAATCGCGCAGTTCAAAAAATCGCGCATGCCCGCAGCGGAGCGACAAACTATGGCCAAAGCCAAGCAGCAGCAGCCCACAGTGTTGGCCGTCATCCTGAAAGCATTCTCAGGGCATTACTTGTGCTGTGTTGACACGACTGTAGTATAAATTCCGCTGGAACAAATTTACCTTACGGGAAGTCCCCCAGTGACACTGAAATTTGGGGATTAGTCCAAGATCAGGACTTCACTGAATTTCAGTGTATCTGACCGACATTGCGCTCAAGCGGAGTGTACCGCCGGGCCGAGAGTCCCGATCGTTCCCACGACTTGGATATTCTGATCTCAACCAACTTATCCAACCTCCTCGAATTTTCCAGCGGTTCATCAGACGCTCAAGCGCCTCAGAGATGAAGCGGCAGCTTCGTCCCATGCGGCTGGTCGTTACTCTTCGCCATTCATCACGCACCGTGAAACAGCTCTCAGGACCGGGCACTTGGCCGCGCTGGATCCCCCTGCGGTACACCAAGGAAAGAAAGGGCAATTGAAGGCAGAGGGAACTGCGGAATGCAAATTTCCCGGTAGCCCAATAGGCCCCAATAGGCTGAACTTGGGCTGAACTTCAATGCGGCGGCAGCTCTTTGTTTCTTTTATCTTCAGCCAACCAAATCTACGGCATCAACCGGCAATTTATTCCATACGGAGGACAATGTTTCAAAACTGACCAATCCCGAGGTGAAGCCCGAAGAGAGTGTCAGAAAAAAAAGGTATCACCCCTCGGCCATATACAGGGAAATCTTTGCCGAGACTACTGATTTGCTCTCTTGTGGCTAGCATTGCTGTTACTTGCTGCCAATTTCTGTGGACCACGGACAGCCGCAACGCTCAGAGCGCTTCATGTAACCTGCAAAAGCCCGCCAATAATCGGGTGACTAACGACCGCAATGACTCAGATCTTTCGGCCTGACACAGCGACTTATGGAGGTCGCCTATAAAACCTAAACCTCAAGTTCTGGGAAATCCAGCGACACGATTTTCTCCTCCTTCACAGTGACCAGCTATAACCTCAATAAGGATACTGACTCGAATTTTTTAGAGAAGAGAAAGGGATTGTTTTCTCTAAAAAAGAGATTGTTCCCAGTGTATTGACGACTCTGGCTGCCGATGATCCTCAGAGTATGTCGCTCATCTCACACCCTAGTGGTTCCTTGTTCATACAGGCTTTCAGATCCGAGAAACTGGAGCACTGCTCGGAAAACTGTGAGTGTCCTCTCGGGGCCACCTACGAAATTGATTTGAACCGCTCGACGTAGACAACGACCATTGTTCTAAGTCTCTGGGTTTTGACGTTGACCTACTCATCCACCGCCTATGTATGTGCTTCATACCTTGACCGTGCTCGTCTGACCTGGCCGCAGGTTACAAGTTTGCCGGCGTTGGTAGAACGTTATCATATGTCCCAGGAAGGTCGGTGTTATCGCACCTGAGCCTGATTTGTTCTGATCTATTCCTCTAGTTGGAATCCTAGGAGTCACATTGACGGTGTAAATGTTTCTCCCTGTCCGAATCATGTTTGTCCTAATACTCTTATCAGGTTCGGATTTGCAGCTGGCCCCCTGATATTTGGACCGGCGTCGGAGCTTTATGGTCGGCAAATCGTGTATCGTCTGAGTGGAATATGCTACACTGGTGCGGTCATTTGCCTGGTTCAAATAATTTTGTTGACTCAATCGTTAGCGTTTGGCTTTGGGGCCGCCTTTGCTCCGAACGTCGCAAGCCTTATGATCTTTCGGTTCTTTGTGGGGTTCTTTGGCTCACCGTCACTGAATAATGTCCCTGCATCGATAGGCGACTACACTACGCTCCGAGAAAGAATCCTCTATGTAATCTTATGTTCGTCCATTGTCAATTGCTTTATCTCTTAACTCATTTTTCTCACAGACGCTATCTGCGCTTTCGGAGGGCCGGCGCTTGGTCCTTTGGTCTCTGCCTTTATTGAACATGACGCGGGTTTTCAGTAAGCGTTCGGAATGTGCAGCCCTCATGCCGTGTTCTGATCCTGGCGCAGCTGGAACTTGCGAGTAATGGCCATTTTCTGTGCTGTCTTCAGTATCCTTGTGGCCTTTGTGCCAGAAACGCACGGCCCAACCCTGCTCAAGAGGAAAATCGCAAAAAGTGGGCAAGCACCTCCAGCGACGACTTTGAGCAAGGTTGTTTCCGTGTTCAAAACCGCAATTTCTCGACCGATCATCTACCTCTTCACTGGTATGTACTTTAACTCCAAACTTATCTCTGTTCTCGACGACCCATGTCTTAACGCAGAACCGCTGGTCGCATTCGTTTCGCTGTACCTCAGCGTTCTGTACGGAATTTTGTATGGATTCTTCGAAATGTTCACCGTCGTGTTCCTTGAGATCCGGGGGTTCCAGACCACGTCGTACGGTCTGACCTGGATTTCCCTCGGCCTGGGATTCGCAGTCGCTGGGCTCTTGATGGCAACCGTCGGTAGTGAGTCGCTTTCCCGAACGAACTCTTTTGAAATACTGACCTGGCTCATCGTCGCCAACAGACACGATGTATAACGGAAGTGCCGATGCTGACGCTGCAAGGGACGTACCTACGCGGCCCGAGGCCCGCCTGGGATTATCCTATTTAGGCTCAATTCTCATACCTATGTGAGAATCTCTTATACTCTTCCACGTTCCGCCTTTCACACCAAACTCAGTTCCCTCTTCATGTTCGCATGGACTGCACCGTTTCCAAGCATACACTGGATAGCCCCTTGCATTGCGGAGTTCCTCTTCGCATGCGGCATGCAACTTATTTTCACCACTTTCGTACGAGGGGTCAAGACTTTTCTAGCGTTGAAGCTAATATGCGCACCACAGATCCCATACCTGATCGACATTTACCAGATGACAGCGGCCAGTGCGCTTGCCGCAGGGATGGCTAGCCGCTCGGTTGTAGGGAGCGTTTTCCCGCTTTTCAGTATCCAAATGGCCCACGGGTTAACTGTACAGGGCTCTACATCCCTTCTTGCAGGTATTGCCTGCCTTCTCGCCCCACTTCCTTTTATTTTCAAGTGGTATGGGAGCAGGATGCGCGAACGAAGTAAATATACCAGTTTTTAGTCACGATAGTTGGAAATTTTTACATGAGACATGCAAATACTAGATATTCTAGATGCAGCTTATAATTTGTGCAGCAGTCAGAGTGAACATTTCGCGGAAAGCATACTTACAAGACAACTTGACTTCTGATGCAACGTTGCATTGCCAATCGGAGCACGAAATAAATAAAAAGAAGAGGAATGTATGTTTGCATTTGCACCAAATGAACCTTCGAGAGTAAATTGCTTCCTCCTAAGGACTCCGAAGAGGAAGTTGAAGGCGGACAAATTCGGAAGCATTCGGATCCACTCGGGATCACGCCCGACGTGACTAGATTAGATCAGATTGTCTCGGCACTGCCATCTGTCAACGTCTTTGCCTCCGCTTTGCTTTCAGAGCCTTCCACCAGCAGGAAGATCGTTCTTCACCTCAAACTCTTTCCTATGGCGTGCTTTTTGCTTCTCTATACTCACACAAACACGTACAATGTCTGCTGCCGGTGTTCTCTCCCTTTGGCGTCAATTTCGATTTCGTTGCGTACACCACGCGTCCACTGGTTAATATCCCTCTCCTCCTGAACTGCCATCTCTCCGAAAAGAATGCGCGCATTTTTTGTTATTTTTATTCGATGAATGTGCTAACAGCCGGCTCCCGCGCTCCTACTGGCCCTGATCGTTTGATCGGCCATTGACCGGCCTCCCCCGAACCAAGACCAAGCAAAACGGCGATATATGAGTAATCTTTCAGGCCACCCGAACTTGAACTTATTGATTTCGGTGACAGGACTGAGGCTTATCGATAGCCCGAGGGCGGCTCATAGTCGAAGCGCCGCCGCATTTGAGTAAGCCCGACATCAGCAAACCATTCATAAAGTGCGGACGTTCTTCCAGGATGTTCAAACAGCCTTCGCCTCAGTTTCCATCATGTCTGACTCTCAATCCACCATAACGTCCCAGTCAGAAGTTAAACCGCAGGATTCGGGCAGCACTGAGACGTTTGATCTTGCTCTTGATCCCGACTTGGAAGCCCAGCTCGACTTGAAAAATGCTGAGGGGACCAAACCCATGGGACCGGCCACTCTTCACGCTGCCGATCCTGAGAGTATGTGACTTTTGGCGCATGTTGAAAACTTTTAACTTTATGATCAGATCCAAGAAATTGGAGCACTGTGCGCAAGACGGTCGGTTTCTTCTCTTCAAAGTCTCTCGTTCACTGATCGCCAGACGTAGACGATTAATGCAATTTTGTGTGTGTGGGTTTTGACCCTCACCTATTCCTCCACCGCATATGTACGCCTCCACGACTTGTGATTGCATTATGTTCTCACCCTCAGCAGGTTACGAGTTTGCCTACGTTAATGCAAAGATACAACATGTCCCAAGAAGGTCAGTCCCTCAACCTGTTTGAATGCCTCCCACCTAACTCGCTCTCAGTCGCCATATTGGGCGTCACATTAACAGTGTAAGTGGTTCGTTTTTCAGCACATGCGCTAGGCTCAATGTTCCCTGTTCAGTTTCGGATTTGCGGCTGGACCCCTGCTTTTTGGACCTGCGTCGGAATTATACGGGAGACGGCTTGTCTACCGCTTATGTGGCCTCGGTTTCGCTGGTGCGTCTACGTTCGCCCTCTTCCCACAGCTTTATCTTCATCCATGTTAGCCTTCGGTTTTGGAGCCGCATTCGCGCCCAACACAGCAAGCCTGTTGGTCTTCCGATTCCTTGTGGGATTTTTTGGGTCTGCGTCGATCAACAACGTCCCAGCGTCCATCGGCGATTATACGACACCCATGGAACGAATGGGATACACTGTCTGGTGTATGTTTACCGTTCAATTGTTTTTTGTCCCTTCAGGCTGATTTGTGTCGCAGACGCACTGAACGCCTTTGGCGGTCCCGCGCTTGGGCCTTTGGTCTCTGCCTTCATTCAGCATGATGCAGGCTTTCAGTGAGTCTTTCGATTGGATTCGTCGCGCGCAACTTCTCAACTCCCTATAGCTGGAATTTCCGAGTGATGGCCATCTTCTCTGCGGTTCTTAGTATCCTTGTGGCGTTCGTCCCGGAGACACACGGCCCAACTTTACTGAAATGGAGGATGGCCAAAAACGGGGAGGCACCGCCGCCATCGAGCGTCCGCCAAGTCATGTCCGTATTCAAGGGCGCACTCTCTCGCCCAATAATATACCTTTTCACCGGTACGTTTGGTTCCCATTCCGAGCCACTTTAACTGACGAGGAGCTCAACATAGAACCAGTGGTGATGCTTGTTTCGCTCTATCTCAGTATCCTGTACGGGATCCTGTACGGTTTCTTTGAGACATTCTCTATCGTGTTTCTCGAGATCCGCGGGTTCAAAACCACATCGTACGGGCTGACCTACATTGCTCTCGCTCTGGGATTCGCACTTGGTTCCATTCTGCTGGGGACACTGGGTCGTAAGTCGATAGTATCGTATTGCGCCTGGGCTGACCATCTCAACAGAGTCGTTGTACGAGAAGAGCGCCAATGCTGATGCTGCGAAGGGCATCCCGACGCGACCAGAGGCCCGCCTCGCATTGGCTTATCCCGGTGCCATTATACTCCCAATGTACGCACTCCGCATTTAACCACTCGTCTCTTGTCATGACGCTTGGAATATAGATCTCTGTTCTTGTTCGCCTGGACCGCACCTTTCCCAAGCGTTCACTGGATCGTCCCCTGCATCGGACAGTTCCTCTTTTCCTGCAGTATGCTACTCGTATTTACTGGCTTCGTAAGCTCCGTTCCTTTGCCATACCTACCTACCTACTCATCTCGCGCGCACAGATCCCATACCTGATCGACGTATACCACATGACAGCAGCGAGCGCGCTCGCCGCGGGAATGGCGAGCCGCGCGGTGGTGGGCAGCGTTTTCCCGCTGTTCAGCATCCAGATGGCGCACGGGCTCACCGTGCAGGGCTCTACATCTCTTCTTGCAGGTATTGCCTGCCTTCTCGCCCCACTTCCTTTTATTTTCCGGATATACGGGAATCAGATACGTGAGCGGAGCAAGTATGCTGCTCCTCAATGAGTTAGAAATCATAATAGACAGAATAACTAAACACAAATGTAGCAATAGCATCGAGACAGAATAATATTTCTTTAGAACGAGGCGCCGATCGGGAGCCCGAACAAAATCCCTCAAGTTTACTTCAGCGTTCAAGCGTCGGAGAATGGTGATCAGAGCGGCCAAGAACGACCAAGCACACACTTCTCGCATTGCAAGTAATTCATCGTTCATAGCAGATGACAGCACCCTAATCTGATTCCGCTTGTTGTGCCGTGAAATTCAAGTCCAGATGGTGAGTGAGTAGTAATTCAGCTGCGAAAATACAAATGCGGAAGCTTCTGTATTTAAGTAGCGTATCTAGAGTCTCACGAAATCTTCGGCCGCCAGTATGGGTCGTCCGGAGACGAGTGAAGCACGAGAATATAAAAAAGCGAGCTCCTCATATTTTCCCGACCAACAAGTTCTTACCCATCTCTCTAAGGGTTATCTTCCCAGTCTTGTATAGTGTCTGAAGATCCAGCGTCGACGTAAGGCCGTCAGCTAGCCCAAACGGCACCATCAGCGGAATCCAGCCTATGCAATCCCGCTGCATTCAGTATCCACACAGAAGACATGCAAGCACAACGACTCACCTCGTGCATACTCCATCGCCCAACAACCCTCGTGCATCTTATACTGCTTCGGCGTCCCCCGCGGGAGGTAGTGCACCATCCCCAGGGTATAGCGCTCCATTTCCAGTTGCCCCGGCGCAAACGCCCACTGCTCCCCGACCAAGATGTTGAAATAATCGTCCGCAGGAAGGACCCCGCTGTGCCCCTCCGTGCCCAACGGTGTGCCGAAGATGAAGAGGTATTCGGTGAGACTGGCGTGGATAATGTACAGCGCGCCCATCGCGCCGCCGGCGTTGTTGAACACCCACTCGTTGGAGTCGGGGTTGAGGCGGACCTGCGTGGAGGGGTAGGTGCGCGTGAGGTTCGCGAGGATGTGTTGGATCATGCCCGAGGTGTCGTTGGGCGAAACGGCGATGGCGGCTTGGGCGAGGGCGTTGATCTCGGCGGGGTCAAAGACATACCAGCGATGCTGCGAAGGTTTATCATCGACACTTCCCCAGCAAGCCTGCGCTTACTTTGATACGGTCCAAATAAGTGCCCAGTCCAACCAGGAATAGCAGGAAGAACGAGCGCAAAATCCATTTTGTGGAAGCGGTTTGGGACTGAAGATCGGGTTTTAATCGTTTGGAGGCAGGCATAGATGCGAGGGAGTAAGACGGCAAAAGGTTGTGATTTGCGGGAATTATTTAAGAATACAGTATGTCTGTCGTACCATAATTTTTATGGCGCGTTCTTCTTTTGTGCGGAAAACGCCGAATGGAAATCCCCGACTCATCACTGCGTCTTAGCTGCCTTCTTCAGCGCCCGCCTCCGTATATCCTTGTGCAACTGATGGGTGTACCAAATGTACAGACTCGGCAGCCCCAGCGCGTTCAGCACATACTCCATGAGCGAGTGCGACCAGAACGGCGTGCTGGTTCCCGGGCGCCCGCCATTTGCAGCACCACACGCGAGACCGATTTTGCCTAGGACGGCACGCACGTATGCCTTGGGCTGCGGAACCAAGGCGGAGGCGCGTCGGATTTTAGAGAGTTTCGAGACCTGCGTGGGGGCGTGTTCGCTTCAGCGGGTCAAGAAAAGGAAGGGGACGCACGACAAAGTATGTGTTAACATGCTCGACGACAATGTTGTGTGCGCGGACCTCCTCTGCGAGCGCGCTGGTGAATGTCGCGAGGAAGGCCTTGGTGCCAGAGTACGTCGCGAGCATGGGCGACGGGATGGCGCCCGCGAACGAGCCGATGTTGAGCACCAGCCCGCATTTTCTGGCTGAAATCAGCGTTGTTCGGTATATCGTTGGCTGCAGTGCCTACCGCTGGATCATTCCGGGCAGGATGGCGTAGGTGACCCGCAGCGTAGCACCTACGTTGATCTTGACAATGTCCTCCATCTCGGCGACGGGCGTGTCGACGAGGTACGCGGGGTACGCGTGTGACTTGCCCACATTGTTTACTGCAGACCTTAGTTTACAGTCTCTTGCAACGGAATTATTATCGCACCAAGGACTCCAATGTCCAGCGCGTCCACCTCGGCCTTGAGCGCTTCGTAGGCACGTTCATCGGCCGCGGCAAAATCGATCGTGTGGACCGCCGTGCGGACGCCGTACTTGGCCGCTAGCTGTGATTCAGCACCTCTGAACTATTTTTGAAGACTGTAGACGCGCACCGATCTCTTCGCTGACCGCGTTGAGCAACGACGTCGTTCGTGCAACGAGAAGAACATTAAACCCATGGCTGGCAAGCTGCAGCGCGAACTCTTTCCCAATCCCGTCCGACGCGCCTGTCACCACGGCCCATGCGTCTTTTTTTGCGCCGAATTTTTTGAGCTACAGAAGAGATTCATCGGTTGACAGTGTTCCTTGTAGGATACACCCACGCTGGTCCCCGGGAGAATGAACGTCTGCAGGAAGACCGAGAAAAACGCGATTGCGAAACGTGTTGCAGTAAGAGATCCAAGTGCGACAAGAGCAGACCAGGGCCAGTTTTTTACTGTCGTAAAGATGAGCATAACCCAATGGGATGCTCAAGCGGCCCACCAAAACCCTGGGCCAGATCCCTCAGAAAGTCCATGGTCGTCAGTGCGAAAGCGTCGATTGCCTTTTCGGGATTCCGATCACGGTGGCTGTGGGCCGTACTTGACTTGCACCCTCATAGCACCCTCGTCTGGGCGCTGGAAGCTGAACGCTGCCACCAAGAATTCAGAGGACGCAGGAATCCTTCTCTCCCGAAAGCGCGCAGACCGCTCATTTAACAGAATCTGTACAGATATATTTGCATCCGACTTTGTGCTGCAGTTGGGATCTCGGTGCCACGGTGGATAGAGCAATATAAAGCGCTGACTTCTTTCGCAATCCTCACAATCCTTCTGCTGGCCAAATTCTAGGTTTCACAATCTGAAGAGCCTACGATATCGACCTCTCAAGCGTCTGAAACGACCCCAAACTGCCCTTTGGCTCGCGATTTGACGTCCTGCTCGTTGCCAGCATAGCTGTAATCCCCCCGTAATCCACCTCAAAAGGAATGTCAGAGGCGGAAGAGCACACATTTGAAAACAGACCGACGTGGATCCTGCCGACTCCCTTTCAGCTCTACGATACTACCGGGCGATACTTTGGGGCCGACTGGGGACCTCAACCTCTTACTGTGCGTCGGGATATGGTCTCATCGGAGGGCGCCTTCAAGTTGTAACTCACCTGCAGCTCTCGGAACGAGGCATGTACGAGCTGTCTTGGACCCTTCGGAACAAGCCGGAGTGGCAGCGCAAGGCTGCGAACCCCGAAATCCTCAGCAAATGGCGGCGGGAGGCGGTGGAGCAGATTGAAGCGAAAAAGGCTTCGAATGCGCCTCTCGAGCAGTGTGTTATGACTGAGAAGATGGTGGGTGGTTCGCTGCGAATAATAGCTACACACATTCTAATTGCCTATAGATTGACTACGTGTTGGCTGAACTTGAAGGACATGTCAAAATTGCCGACAATGAGAGGGGAATTGAGGTAAAATCTCAACTTTTGTCTCCCCAAGAATCAGTTGAACCAACCACAGTTTGAAGCGCGGCTGTTTCGAGGCAATATGGTATTCCGACCGTTTGATCTCGGACGACGTCCTCCAGCGCCTTAAAAGCAGTGTTCAAGCGCTCGAGGACGTGCCACACTCGGAAAAAGACTGGCATCCCGGTTCGCACGGGCAAGTACTCGACCTTGTGCACCCTTCGCTCTACTGTGTGGTGTACAATCTCACACGCGCATATCAACGCGGAAAGCCCCGCACGACAGCAAACTTTCGACCTGTGCGGGCTCTACTGGAGGATGAAGAGCTCTGGACTTCCCATGACTTCTGCTGGCTACCGTCCGACTTTGCAATTGATCCCGACGGCATCGTTGCCCTCTCCTCCCCGTACATCAACAACCTGCACCCAGTGCACGCACCGCTGTACCACGTCATAGAGGAGGTGCTTACCGCATTTATGCCTATGTTCGAGCGCGTTCTTGGGGACGCTAATCGAGAAGGCGGGCGCTTGCCTTTTTCGGACACTGGGAGACTGCAAAAAGTCGGGTGTATCTGGGGGCCTGATGGGGAGCCTTTCCCCGAAGAGGAGCCGGGGAGCGACGAAGATGAGGATGAATTTTATGACAAGTTTTTGGCCACCGTTCCTCGGGTTTTACCACAGGCAAAGGAGTACACGGGGCAGTTGGAGGCTGGTTTCGAGCCGGTGAACTTGCGTGGGAGGACAGTGCAATGCATCATCAAGCTTGCAAATATTCATCTTACAACGGAGAACCCTGAGTACGCGGGTGGCAGTTGGCATGTAGAAGGTAAATATTGAAAGTGCTTTTCGCGATGATACCGTGACGCTGACTTTCCACTGGAGGAATGGCCAACGAAAATATTGTTGCGTCCGGGATCTACGTGCGGTGCTTTTTCGCGGGTCCATCTTGTCGCTGATTACTTCATAGTATTATGACACAGAGAACGTCACCGAGTCTAAGCTGGCGTTTCGTGTCCCCATCGCCGAACCAGAATACCACAAGCAAGGCGACTCGGAGTGCATGCGTACTTTATACGGAATGAAAACGTGCGTCTTTACCCCATCTCGATACTCATTTGCCTGCTAATCTAAATTCAGAGAGGATTTCTGTGTCCAGGACATTGGTGCCGTCCCGACCAGAGCGGGCCGTGCTCTCTCCTGGACCAACCTATTTCAGCATCGTGTGTCCCCATTCAACCTCGCTGACCCCACCAAACCGGGGCATCGTAAGATCCTCGCGATCTTCCTCGTAGACCCCACGAAGGAACCCATCGTCTCGGCGACGGACGTGCCGCCACAGCAGGCGGAGTGGGCAGCCGAGGCATTTTTGGAGGCACGTGCAACGTCGCTGTTCCGTAGACTGCCACAGGAGCTGTGTGATTTGGTCGAGGAATATCTCTTCGAAGCGGCGATGACTATGGAGCAGGCGAAGGCGTATAGGTTGAAGCTAATGGTCGAGCGCACTGCGCTTTCGAGCGACCATACGAAGGAAGTGTACATGCAGCCGTTCAATATGTGTGAACATTGATAATGATGTCGAGACTCGAATTTACCTCTTGGACAATTTCCCCAAAGGACTGGCTTTCTTTACATACCAGATCTCGTGTTTAACTCCACAGGCAAGGTCCAAACTGAAGATCTCCGAGATCCCCGAGGTTGAACATCGAATATTGCTGTTGGCGCAAGCGACAACGTTCGATGACCGTTTGAAATTTTGTTCTGCGGGCAATGTACAAAACTCCGCTCGCGGCTGAATGTCAAGTCGTGTGAAGGCAACGATTGGATCCACAGGACAGCCCAATTTACAAGTGCTATAAATTTGCCAGATATTAAAAGACCAAGCTGTCAAAGTCCCCGAGTACAAAATCGGGATGCTCGACGGAGAGAGGTGAGATTCTGAAACTGCGATGGCGACCACACTCCTGGGGTTGATGGATTTTTGGGCCCGAAACATGGCTTCCAAACATGTGTTCTGTTTAGCACAACTTTCGGAGCCTGCTCAAAAATGAGCTGAACATAGCTGATTTTCAGATCCCCTTTGACTCCCAAATTCCAAGAATGTTCAAGTCTCTAAACTTGCTGAAACATGTAAGATGTTTGCCGTCAGTTTGGCCGGGAAACACTCTCTGGTTTGGGGCACAAGCATGCAAAATCTCATTGTTCTTGGGCTGTTTTGAGCTCAAACAGTTTGATTTTTGGTTACAGAAGATTTGCCGAACATATCAGATTTTCTGTGAGCATTTGGGCTCAAAAAATGGTGGATGTTTGCTGTTCAATTGGGTGCCCAAACACAGTTTATTTCTGGTTCGCATTTGGGTTGGACACAAATAGTGAACCAAAAAGAAAACATGTTTGGAGCCGATGTTTCGGTCCCAAACAGCCATCAGCTCCGGGAGTGCCAGTGGATACGGAGAGGGCCTGTTTCTATCCCGTGATTCCCACATCGCTGCTTATAGGTTGAGCGAGATATTCATGTTCAGAGATTATTCTCTGGAACATCAACCAATTGTTGAGATTTTACAGATTGCGCCGATTGCAAAGGCCTCAATCGAGTTGGAACCCAATCACGATGATCAAATATCACATCAATGGTTGTTCTTGCCTATGAGGTTTTTTGCCATAGGCAGACTGGTACAACTCGGCCCACGCCAAAGGGCTGCACCCGGAGTTTGAATTTTTGGCGGGAGCCGAGGCTGCTGATCGGGTGGCTGTGTTCAGCCATCAATTCCCCCCCCAAAATCAACTTTTTCACAGCTCAGCCTTTGGGCCATAAATTATTATTCTGGAGAGACAGAACTCAAGTTTAAAGGTTCTAAATTACCGATTTTCAAAAAAGTTCTATAGACCCCCAGATTTGAGCAAAATCCAACTTCAGGGAAATCTTTTCAAACTCCGGGCGCAGGAGAGGGTAGGAAGTATAGGAATGATGGCGGACAATCCGGAGTCCGGCGGACAGTCCGCCGGACAAATCCTTCAGGACTTCATGTAAAGGGAATTCAGTGCACATAAACCTCTTCACAATTGGATGTGGAGTCGAATTGGTCCATGAACTTCCATTAACTATATTTTCTTCTGGACAATTGCTCCAGTTATATTCCTTCAGTACAATGGCTCAAGTGATATTCCTCCAACACATCTACTTCAGCCAACTTCCTCCTGGTACAACATGTACTGCATCGTACATATTCCTTTGATATTTCCCTCTGCTGGAATTTCTGCACTGCGCATCAATGAATCAAGGTTCATTTGACCCATTCTGTGATGCTTGTGCTCCCCATAAGGCTCCTGAACCATGCGGTCTTCTTTTTCGGCTGAATAGAGCTGAATCCAAGCGAAACAAGCTCTCCATTTTCAAAATCTGTTAGTTACCTATGTAGCGTAAAATTCCATTGCTGTGCATTCCTTCTTGGTGTAGCTGGTTGCGGTGCATAACCCTACAAGCATCTCGTAAGGAGATATCTCTTTCACCTGGTTCAACCCCTCCGGGGGTCCCTTTTGTTGCTCTGCTTTTTGCTCAGATTTCATCAAGTCCTCCGTGTTGCATATTCTTTCTCCCCTACCCTAAAAAAAGCCTTTTAACTTTCTCTGGTTATGGTCCCACAGATTCCATCTCTTTCTTCTTTCGCTTATTATTGAGAGGTGTAACTTTGTGAACGGAATTGATTGAAGGCCTTCCAGTTATCCTGAGTCTCTGAAGAAGATTTACTGAAGGGGAAAGGCTGGAGTAGTACCTCTCCAGGATATATTGTGAATGTCAATACCTGGACGACAATGACTGGACCGATTTCACTGCAGGATATTGATTTTTCACTCAATGTGCGAGCAGAGTGTATAGTTATGTGGGTTGACACTGTAGCTTCTGGCCTATATGCTTGAGAGGACAGGAAGCGGTGTATTGGCGCAGCAATAAGCTGGCGGACAGTCCGGCGGACTCCAGAGTCCGCCATCATTCCTATCCTTCCGATCTTCTGGGGCGCAGCCCTTTGATCAAGTCCAAGTTGTACCAGTCTGCCTACGGCAAACACCCTCACCCTTTCTTTTGCCGTAGTGCAGACTGGTTACGAGTCTATCTTTGATGGTTTATTACCATTTCCGTTTTAGTTCACCCAGTCCATCAAACCAAACCAAATGGTTGGAGCCTTATCCAATGCATTTGGAAATTTCTGTTTGCAACCCTAAGATGAAGAGTAGTGACACTTTTTATTTAAAGGCAAAATTTTCCAGCTTCATATCCACGCAAGGCCTGTCATTGATACGAAGCATCTGACAACCTTACAGCAGTATATCCTCTAATAACCTGCGGCAAAGCAGTCTTTCGTGTAAATCTTGCTATTCTTACTCACTCCAGGACCCCATAATTTAAGGATGGTTGTAGATTTCACTGCAGCAAGTGGAGCAATGTGATTTGATGTGTGTTGTACCCAGATCTCCCACCTGGTGTTTTGGAGACTTCAAATGCTGTGGCTTCGTCAATACTTGGTCTTTTACAATGTTCCCAGTTCATACGTGTTTATCAGGTGGAAACTGTGTAATGTGAAGGAAGTCCGTGCATTCTCCCTGCCGGCCTGTCAGTAGTTTCTGGCAAGCTGTTGAAGGAAAGAAATACCTCAGGACTACATCAAATTCTCATCAACACATTTTGCAAGCTGCGTCGCAAAAGATTTCGCCTCTTTGTCTGAAAACTTCCAAGCACCACGGTTGAGCCGGGGGAAAATATCCTTGTGCTTGATTCCCGCAATAATTACTGCCACTTGAGAACTGATCGTGTCAACCTTTTCTTGCACAACCCCAGCATTCTGGGCGACACAGGTAGCCATGGCCGACAGCCAAGGTTCAAAGGAACGCCGTGAAAGGAGCAGAATATCGGCATGGACTGCACGGATCACGACCAGTACCACTGCAAATGATGGTAGGGGTTGAATATGGCGGAAAGATGGGACACACAAACGGTGAGGGTCAGGCTTTGTACATCATTGAAGCCCTGGATGCAAGTGGTGAGGCCATGTGGGGTGGCAAGAGGATGAAAATTGTTGTTACCGATGGTTCCAGGTGGAAGATTGAAGAGAACAAAGAAGAGAGACGACCAATGTAATCCTGGACATACTTCAGTTCTTGAGGAAGAGAGGACTAGTTACATGGGGGCGTACATTCTGTGCAGAGTAAATCGAGAATCTGTGAACTGAGGAGAAGGGCAACAGCACGCAACTCACATCCTATGCAGGCATGGCCGAGAAAAGGTGAGCAGAGCGAGGAGGGGGGTTTGGAGAGCACACAACTCACAACCTACGCACGCACGGCCGAGAAAAGGTGAGCAGAGCGAGGAGGGGGGTTTGGAGAGCACACAACTCACATCCTATGCACGCACGGCCGACAAAAGGTGAGCAGAGCGAGGAGGGGGGTTTGGAGAGCACACAACTCACATACTACGCACGCACGGCCGACAAAAGGTGAGCAGAGCGAGGAGGGGGGTTTGGAGAGCACACAACTCACATGCTACGGACGCACGGCCGAGAAAAGGTGAGCAGAGCGAGGAGGGGGGTTTGGAGAGCACACAACTCACATCCTACACACACACGGCCGAGAAAAGGTGAGCAGAGCGAAGAGGGGGGTTTGGAGAGCACACAACTCACACCCTACGCATGCACAGCCGAGAAAAGGTGAGCAGAGTGAGGAGGGGGATTTGAAGAGCACACAACTCACATCCTACACACACACGGCCGAGAAAAGGTGAGCAGAGCGAGGAGGGGGGTTTAGAGAGCACACAACTCACACGCTACGCAGGCACAGCCAAGAAAAGGTGAGCGGAGCGAGGAGGGAAATTTGGAGAGCACACAACTCACAGCCTACGCGGGCATGGCCGAGAAAAGGTGAGCAGAGCGAGGAGGGGGGTTTGGAGAGCACACAACTCACATCCTATGCACGCACGGCCGACAAAAGGTGAGCAGAGCGAGGAGGGGGGTTTGGAGAGCACACAACTCACATACTACGCACGCACGGCCGACAAAAGGTGAGCAGAGCGAGGAGGGGGGTTTGGAGAGCACACAACTCACATGCTACGCACGCACGGCCGAGAAAAGGTGAGCAGAGCGAGGAGGGGGGTTTGGAGAGCACACAACTCACATCCTACACACACACGGCCGAGAAAAGGTGAGCAGAGCGAAGAGGGGGGTTTGGAGAGCACACAACTCACACCCTATGCAGGCACGGCCGAGAAAAGGTGAGCAGAGTGAGGAGGGGGGTTTAGAGACCACACAACTCACAAACTATGCAGGCACAGCCGAGAAAAGGTGAGCAGAGCGAGGGGGGGGGTTTGGAGAGCACACAACTCACATACTACGCACGCACGGCCGACAAAAGGTGAGCAGAGCGAGGAGGGGGGTTTGGAGAGCACACAACTCACATCCTACGCACACACGGCCGACAAAAGGTGAGCAGAGCGAGGAGGGGGTTTGGAGAGCACACAACTCACATCCTACGCACGCACAGCCGAGAAAAGGTGAGCAGAGCGAGGGGGGGGGTTTGGAGAGCACACAACTCACACCCTACGCATGCACAGCCGAGAAAAGGTGAGCAGAGTGAGGAGGGGGATTTGAAGAGCACACAACTCACATCCTACACACACACGGCCGAGAAAAGGTGAGCAGAGCGAGGAGGGGGGTTTAGAGAGCACACAACTCACACGCTACGCAGGCACAGCCAAGAAAAGGTGAGCGGAGCGAGGAGGGAGGTTTAGAGAGCACACAACTCACAGCCTACGCGGGCATGGCCGAGAAAAGGTGAGCAGAGCGAGGAAGGGGGTTTGGAGAGCACACAACTCACACCCTATGCAGGCACGGCCGAGAAAAGGTGAGCAGAGTGAGGAGGGGGATTTAGAGACCACACAACTCACAAACTATGCAGGCACAGCCGAGAAAAGGTGAGCAGAGCGAGGAGGGGGGTTTGGAGACCACACAACTCACAAACTATGCAGGCACAGCCGACAAAAGGTGAGCAGAGCGAGGGGGGGGGTTTGGAGAGCACACAACTCACATACTACGCACGCACGGCCGACAAAAGGTGAGCAGAGCGAGGAGGGGGGTTTGGAGAGCACACAACTCACAACCTACGCACGCACGGCCGAGAAAAGGTGAGCAGAGCGAGGAGGGGGGTTTGGAGAGCACACAACTCACAACCTACGCACGCACGGCCGAGAAAAGGTGAGCAGAGCGAGGAGGGGGGTTTGGAGAGCACACAACTCACATACTACGCACGCACGGCCGAGAAAAGGTGAGCAGAGCGAGGAGGGGGGTTTGGAGAGCACACAACTCACATCCTACGCACACACGGCCGAGAAAAGGTGAGCAGAGCGAGGAGGGGGGTTTGGAGAGCACACAACTCACATCCTACGCACACACGGCCGACAAAAGGTGAGCAGAGCGAGGAGGGGGTTTGGAGAGCACACAACTCACAAGCTACGCACGCACAGCCGAGAAAAGGTGAGCAGAGCGAGGGGGGGGGTTTGGAGAGCACACAACTCACACCCTACGCATGCACAGCCGAGAAAAGGTGAGCAGAGTGAGGAGGGGGGTTTGGAGAGCACACAACTCACACCCTACGCATGCACAGCCGAGAAAAGGTGAGCAGAGTGAGGAGGGGGATTTGAAGAGCACACAACTCACATCCTACACACACACGGCCGAGAAAAGGTGAGCAGAGCGAGGAGGGGGGTTTAGAGAGCACACAACTCACACGCTACGCAGGCACAGCCAAGAAAAGGTGAGCGGAGCGAGGAGGGAAATTTGGAGAGCACACAACTCACAGCCTATGCGGGCATGGCCGAGAAAAGGTGAGCAGAGCGAGGAAGGGAATTTGGAGAGCACTCACATCCTATGCAGGGATAGCCAAAAAAGGTGAGCAGAGCGAGGAGGGGGGTTTGGACAGCACACAACTCACATACTATGCAGGCACGGCCGAGAAAAGGTGAGTACAGTGATGCAATTCAATGCAAGTCACTTACCACCTAAATACCTGACCCATTATCTGTCAGGTTCATCCCTTAATTATCACCACTTACCAAAATCTCAACAATCCTCTTTAGCATTTCATCTGTGTTTGGTTCACCTGATCCAAGTTTACCGCCCGCTGAACAAAAGCAAAGATGAAAATATATCACCGATGGCAGCCATCACTTACAATGGTTTCTCAGTAACATCCTGTTTACCTTTGTTGAGTACACTTTTATCCCACCAAGTCTTGTCCCTACCAGTAGAAGGCCCAAAATCCCTGCCTCGACAGATTTTGGCCCCACACCACTGATAATAATGTCTTCATCGTTGGCCCATTCAATTGCCCCTCCGTCAACTTGATCAGTTCCTGACATGTTTTCTCTGTCTCATCTGTGCATTTTTGCATCCCTGATCACAATCAAAATTGAACCGGCTGGTGCAAAGTGCAATTTAGCAAAAGCTTACCACCTGCTGTCAGAAACCCCAGCGTGTCTTTCTGTGGGCTCAAATCCCTCAGCTCGCCCTCGAGCTCATTGATTCGGTGTGTAACTAAATTGTCGGCCTCCCTGCGTACCCGGCTTTTTTCGGACCGACTGATGGTGGTGACTGAGGAGTCCTTCGACATTTGCTCCATGATTTTCGATGTCTCCTTCAGGACAGCACCATCGCGTTTGGTGAATATCACAACTAGTGGAGCTGTGTTGGTGGTCACGACCAAGCACAAAGAATACCCTCACATTTTGCCACTCACCTACTCCCTTTGACCACCCAAAAGGTGCTCTCTCACCCTGGAATAGCTCGCGAGACTCATCCAGTGGGACACACATCCTGAGGAATGCATCAGAGATTACAACCTTCCTGACACCAGAGCTCATACCATATGGCATGCAGCTGCTCATGGATACTGTTTGTAGACGATCGAGTCTCCACAAACTTCCGCAGGGTCTCAAGTTCTTCGGCGGAGCCAGATTCAATACCCCGCGAGTCGTGGAAGACGAACCCACGCCTGGACGGAAAGCGGAGCTCATATTCAATGTTGTGTAAACCGCGCTGCAAGCCACAAGGCCGGGTGAGCACCAGCAAGTGTTACGGTTTATGAACATACATCGCTCTGGCCCTTGATCATCTACCTCCAATTTGTTAGCGATGGCAAACACAAAAACTCAGAATGAAGGTAAACGAACCGAGGTAGGCAATCGTTCCCCTCCCCGCCAGACCTCTGCTTCGGATACAGCTGCTCCGGCAATCCTCTCAAGTATTGTTGTCTTTCCGGCATTCGCGCGACCTAAGATGAGGACGCGAAACTTCAAGCCTGGCCTTGACTTGACCGGCGAGTTGTCTCTGGCAGAGGAGTCAGCTTGTGAAGTCATCGAGGGGGAAAGTAGAGCTGTAGGACGATTGAGAGAACTTGAAGGTCCCACGTCCCGTCACCTGCCACGGAATCATTCAGCTGTCGCGCCGCACCGGACCACCGTCGAAGAGCCATCGTAATTGCTTTGTACATTTACTGGATCGAGTTGCAATAAATACTATCGAGGAATTATCCTTCCGTTTATCAGATGCATGTCCCTGTGTGTGGAGAGTCCCCGCTGTGCATACCGTTGAGGACGCGCCTAGGAACCGTTTGCTATCAGTTTCCGTTGAACGCGGGTTATTTCAAATTTCGAAGATGCGGGCGGATGCCGTCACTTTGACAGCTGCTCAAATAACAATCTCATCAGGATTAAATCATCTATATATCGTTCAACAGAAACTGCAACCCGGAAGCAAGGGGGTCAAAGATAAGGTCGAAGGTCCGCCGAAAAGAAAAATTGTATTGAACCAAGTTTCAACCAACCCGTGTAGATGTGAAGTGCCAGGACGTCGATGGTTCAGTGAGAAAGCTTCTTCTCACGGCCACTTTCTACTGCCAAAACATTGCATCTTTCTCTAAAAGCGAATTTGATGGTACATGTATCATTTTTTATCCCCTTTGCCCGGATCACCTTGTTCAGTGATCTGAACACGCGGACCAGCTGGAATACAGTAATTTAAAGCGAGGCCACACGATCCGGTGCGGGTATCGAAAGATGACAAGGAGTCCACGTGAGGCCGTTGGCTCGCGAGAATGTGCGCAGACTATACTGTACTCTTTCATTCAATTCGGATGTCACACGTCACAGGGGTAGAAAGATCAGAACTTTTTCGAACATGTCACGGGTCACCGAGGGCATGTTCGAATATGCGAAACAAGTCACATAATGAACGAAGATGGGCGCACAACGTATTTTGGTTCAAAAAACCCCACAAAGGTGAGTTTCAACTGATTTATGGTCAATCAGTTGAATATGGTTCAAATCCCTCCTACGAGCACTTGCTTCCCTGCTATTTGGAGGTTTCTCACCCCGCGGGCGATGCCGAAAAATCAGAATTTTCTTTTGTGTCACACTCCATCCAGTCCATATTCGAAAACTAAAGTTCGAATTTTTGGGTCACAGGTCATAGCCAATTAGAATTGAATGAAATAGTACAGTAATAATAGTCTTCGTGAGCGGAGCGACGCGATTCGGCCCAAAGGGCAAGCTTAAGGGGGTCCAAAGATAAGGAAAAAAGGATATCACCTAATTTTTTACGTCCATAGAGCGCGGGTTATTTCAGGCTGGGACTTCGAAGATGCGGGGGCGGATGCAATATCTATGGCAGCCGCTCAGATAACAATCAGCACGATGTGAATCACTGTGGAAGACGGGCGCCTAGTTGAGCGCTATTATGTCCGCAAGGTATTCCGCTTCCTGGATTCCGACGTTGGGTTGGACGGCTTGCATTACTGACAATTCAGCTGCCCGGTCTTCTGATAGAGAGCAGTCCCAAGTTACCTCACCCATTTGTAATCGATCGCCGTGCATCCATAAGAAGGCGACGGTATCATTTGAGTTGTCTTTGTCCACGATTCGATCACTGCGGGACATTGGCTATTGGGTTGGAGCAAGCTTTGTGCATGTCAAGCAATCTGGGCGGTGTTGGGAGCACAAGGCGATGCTTGTGCGATAAAAGACCTGATTCACTCGCTGGCTGCATCCGAGTCGTTTTGACCACCACATAATGTCTACCAGTGACAACACTCTGGTGCCCTATACTGATTTACTCCGCCAAGAATGCCCCCGGTGAGCATCCACGCCTCTACGGTGCTTTACGGTATTAACGAGATCCCTGCACGCAGTCTTCGCATCCTTGTAATGGGAAAGGTACATCACTAGTTGTCTTAGTTCTTTCTGTCGTTCACCGTAGTCCAAAGTCTGGCGCCGGAAAGTCCGCATTGATCAATGCTGTGTTCGGTGTTGAGGGGGCGACAGTGAGCAATCGATATTCCATAGTTTTCTAAATAGCCACATTTTTTCCCCAGGCTGTGTCGCACAGGACTCCTGGAAAGCACGACATTAATAAGCCGCTCACCTTCCCGGGAAACGATCGTATCGTCATCCACGACTCTCAAGGATTCGAAGGAGGAGAGGGCTCGGATGGAAATGTCCAGAAGGTTCTCGACTTCATTGAGCTTCGATCCAAGCAGCCAGCCCTAAGCGATCAACTCCACGCAATCTGGTTAGCTGCCCCGAACTTCCTCTCTTCACTTTCGAAATTCTCATACATCCACCAGGGTTTGCGCCCAGATACCGTTCGCAGGGAGCCGAATGTTCGAGATCGGTGTAGAGCGAATTTTGCAACGATATCAAGGGACCCGTGTGTCTTCCATCCCTCACGACTTCTCATCTAATATCACCTGGTCAGTTCCAATCATTGTTGTCTTCACAAAACTAGATATTCTTCGCGAGAAGGAAGAGGTGAGACTGGAAAAGGTGCTGCAGCAACGAGACGAGGAACTGGAGGATGAGGAGTTTGATGCACAGGTTGATGCCGCCGTTGACGAAGGGGTTCAGGAACTTTGTGTCAAACCACTACAGGCTCTTTCCCTCGACTATCGATGGATTGCAACCTCAAGTGGGTCCACTTCTCAGGTGTTCAATCCCACATCCTGATTTCCATCCACAGCCATCCGCCAGCCGCGGTTCAAAAAAACCATCACAGATTTGGTTCAACTCGCTCTGGAAGTCACCAATATGGAGAAGGTTTGGATTGAAATGGCCATAGCACAACGGTCCAGTGCCAAGGCGAGCATCGAAGCCTCGATTCGGTATACTTATTTCGCCTCCGCCCGGCTCTCATCTCATTGGCACCAGGATCGGAAGGAAACGTAGGACTCTGTTTGGCCTCCTTGGATCCAAAGTTTGATGGCTCGATAAGGTTATTGGCGTGGCCTCCTGTCGGACATATTCCTGGGCTTCAGTATGCGAAGTGTGCTGGAAGTTTTGCAACACGACATTGTCAATGTGTGGAACATGCATGATCCCGAGAACGTGAGTAATGATTCATTGCCCCATGCATCAGCCTGAGTTTTTGTTTGTTTGCCTCATCTAGTACCTGAACTGCCCAGAGTTCTTGTCGTTGGTCTCGGTGTTGGTTGAGGACATATCAGACGAAGCCAGGTATGCGGGCGCGGGGCTGCTCCATTTGAATTCTCAACCAGTGATTTGCAGGAACAAATATCCCTTCACCGAAAAGGCTGTGCAGGCAATCATTGAGCATCCGTCGTCCATCATAATCGCCGGCCCCACCGCAATAGTTGTGTTGTTTGCGGAATGGGTACGAGGGACATTCAAACAAACGTCTGTATATTTTCACCTGGTCCTTCCCGGTCTCACAGCGATGATGATCTCAGGAAAAGCTCCCTGCGCTGTCTCACGGCATTCATCATTGACCTCACCCTCACCATGGACACACTTTTCTATCTCATTCTGTTTCGCGGTCATCCACCCATCACAATCCGGCTCATTAATCAGGCGCTCCGCATCTATCAAGCGAAAAAGACGGTGGTGCATAATAGCATCAGAACCTGGGCGGACGGCCTGCATACATTCACACACCTCGATGTTGATGTGGTGATTAAAAAGATTGCGGACATCATCTCGGAAAACAGTGTGAACCCTGAACAGTGGGAAATGCGGGAGGAGGACTTGGATGAGGCTTGGATGACCATGGACGCACTTAGGGATCTCTAGCTAGGGCAATTTAACTGTACCGTGCGATGGCCTGTTTGAGAAAGAAGTATCTAGTATCATTCCTCCTCCCACCCATCCTCCACATCCCTGTCTCATCCGAAATCGGGCATCTTAGCTGTTCCTCCACGCCTAACAGTATAGTGCGCTTAATCACAATGTGACTAGTCCGACTTTTTCTGGGTTCAAATTCCAAGCCCTGTGTAGCATCATTCTCGTACCGGCGAAACGAACCAGAAATAGTTGCCTCCCGCATTCAGGTCATCCAACAGGACTCATTGCTTGCACCCATTTACCGCTCTTCCCTTGCTTCATTAATTATTTCTGATTGAAGCATAGATACCAATATACGGTTCCTCTCATCACCAATTGTAATTTTCAATGAAGCGAGCTTTGGAACAAAAAGCTGTCTAATCAAAGTAAGTGGTAAATCGAAGACGATCCAGCCCGCCCTTCCTCTTTTTATTGTCAGAGTTCATCTCCATTCCCCTCGCGGACGGTGTCGGAATGCTTGTGCGGGGGCTCCGCCTGTCAGCCCCAAAGTCTCACAAGTACGTTGTATTCTTCATTGTTCAGTTCTTCACCGAATGTACGCCGTTTCGTCAATTGAGTCTGTCACTTCCATACCCTCACGTCCTATGGCACCTAGTTCTTCCCAATTACACTCATTGCTATGAGGAATATCGAACTAATCTGTAATCCCTGCATTTGAACCATGTTGAAGAATTAAGCGGAGAGAATTTTGAACACCGCGCTCATCAAAAACGGAGCATTCGGCGTGCGCGGAATGGGAATAGACATGAGAAGGAGTATTCGGACGCGGCAGCGCTCGGAAAGCTCAAAAAAAAGAAGAAAAACAAGCTCGCGAGGAAGGACCCACGGAATTGAACCAGGTTTCTAGGCACGAGTATTCATTTCCTGGACATCATCGAGGGCGGATGAATACCATGTGCTATGCGGTCTAATTCCTGTCGGACGATTAAGTGTAAGGTCGGCACGAGAGTAACTCCAGGCGCGTTGAACATTCCCAGAACTCGCCATGATATACCCGCCAACGCCGAAGCATCGTAAATTGGCCGGGGCATTGCGCTAGAACCTCACGTGAAAAATTCAGCGTCAATCAGCAGAGGAAGACAATTTGCGGAGAAAAATGTGTATTACACTCTGCAGAGGAACTCACCCGGATGGCAGATCATCTGGATTATGCACAGCGGCATCCTGGTCTGCCTCAGCCTTGCTAGCACTAGTCTTCGCTGGCTTGCCCGTTGTCTTCGGGCGATAATGGATAAACCTGACGAATCGAGGATCAGAATTAAAATCGGGTGTTTTCAACACATCTGAGATGTCAGTTTTCAGCTTGGGAGCTCTGGTGTTTTTTACTTCAGCTGGAAGGGGAAGCCCGACGCTGCCCGAGGGCATGAGCAAGAGACAGAAGCTGGGGCTTCAAGAGGCTGTTGACAGAAGCGCCTGGGATTCCGTCGAGAGACGGAAGAGATTCGAGGGTGAGTGCGGCCATAGCAGTGAAAAAGATGGTCAGCGGAGGCCAGTGGTCATGTGATGAGTGATGAAACAAGTATTTGAATTTGAGGTTCAGTGGACTCCAGTGGGCATACCACCCAAAATCGGTGAACCCCACTGGCAGTAGGGTGTCTTCGTAACAGTGATCATTGATGTTCACTATCTAATCTATTCGACCATCGGATCACGGGGAGCAACACTGCATGTCTAATCCTACGGGGGTCTTATTCCTGTAGCACATTTGAGCGGGAGGTCAGCAGGGAAGTACTGTCCTATCTCGACCAAATGTTCACGCCATGTCACCCATCACCGTGTTCACCGGACTTGGTGTTCATTTCTCGGCAATCACTCAAAATTACCATAACGGGATGGCCGGCAAGTGCCGGCCGAGAGTTTCAGTTTTTACCCCTATTTGAGCGCCAAAAATTCAAATGTCACCATCACCTGTGCCAAGGGATACCCGCCGGAGAATAGTGGTGGTCAGAGTAGGTGCTTCAATCGTGCTTCGGCCAAGCGCTTCAAAAGTGCTTCGACAATCATCGACGTGTGGGAAAAGCGTTGAATTCTGAAGTGTCTTCAAAGCGTCGAAGCGCCTCCGGAGGCGCTTCACGTGCTTCAGAGACGCTTCAGAAAAGTGCTTCAGCTCTGATGCCCATCAGTGATGCTGAATTACGTGTGAAGCGTTTTTGAAGCGTCCCTGAAGCACTTTTCAAAACATAACGGTCAAAGTGGTTTTCGCTTCACTCACACTTTTGATGGGAAATTAATTCCTGAAGCACCCGGGCATCGTAAGATCTTCGCGATCTTCCTCGTGGACCCCACGAAGGAACCCATCGTCTCGGCGACAGATGTGCCGCCACAGCAGGCGGAGTGGGCAGCCGAGGCATTTTTGGAGGCGCGTGCAACGTCGCTGTTCAGTAGACTGCCACAGGAGCTGTGTGATCTGGTCGGGGAGTATCTCTTCGAAGCGGTGATGACTCTGGAGCAGGCAAAGGCGTATAGGTTGAAGTTGATGGTCGAGTGCACTGCGCTTTTGAGCGACCATACGAAGGAAGTGTACATGCAGCCGTTCAATATGTGCGAACATTGATAGCCATGTACCTCAGTGTCGAGACTTGAATCGACCTCTTGGACAGTTTCCCCAAAGAATCGGCTTCTTTACATACTGTCAAATCCCGTGTTTAACTCAACAGGCAAGGTATCACGAGGAGAACGTCGACCAAACTGAACATCTCCGAGATCCCCGAGGTTTAACATTGAATATTGCTAAGCGACAACGTTAGATGACCGTTTTATTCTGCGAGACCTTCAATGTACAAAACTCCGCCCGCGGCTGAATTTCAACTCGTGTGGAGGCAACGATTGAATCCCCAGGACAGTCGCCAGATATTACAAAACCAAGCTGTCAGAAAGTCCCCGAGTACAAAATCGGTATATTCGACGGAGAGGGCTGTTTCTATCTCGCGGTCGAGATATTAATGTTCAGAGGTCATTCTCTGGGACATTAATCAATCATCGAGATTTTGGTGAGTTTTTTTTTTGTGGAACCAATCATGATGATCAAA
This sequence comes from Mycena metata, assembly GCA_029378385.1. Lineage (NCBI taxonomy): Eukaryota > Fungi > Basidiomycota > Agaricomycetes > Agaricales > Mycenaceae > Mycena > Mycena metata. Next base: position 634,993 of record JARKIB010000027.1, on the reverse strand, counting down.
TATCGCATCAAGGGTTGTTCTTGCCTATTTGGGCATACCCTCCTGCTTCTCCCATCCGGCCGGTTCCTCGACGACTGCGCTCCTCCCATACGCGTCGCGTCCTAAAGCCTGAAACCCTCCCTTCAAACCCTTCTGCGCCGTGAGGCCGATCCGGTCTTGCTCGACCAAGGCGGCCTTTTCTTGGGCAATGCAATGATACACCCTGCTACGCCCATCCCTCCTCTTGCCCTCCTCGCCTTCTTGTTGGCTCGAAGTGAACCCCTGAATCGAAATTGAGATTAATTGAAGTCGCCGTCGATCAGGGCATGTCAATTTGTCGCGCGCCCAGGGTATCAATCTCTTTCTTCCAGACACTCCCATGTCGGAATCCAAAGACCAGAGTACGCATATTCTCTTACTCCTCCAATGACTCAACGTCTTCACAGCCGCGCGCTGGGAGCCCCTTGCGCTCGAAAACAAGCCCTCTTGGGTCCTCCCAAGTCCCTTCGAGATGTACGCTCCAGGACGATACTATGGTGCCGACTGGGGCCCACAGCCCGTAACTGTACGTCGTAAAGCTGCACCAGGCTTCGTTGGAGCTTACAAGCAACCCAGCTATCGGAAATGGGCATGTATGAGCTGTCTTGGACACTGCGGAGCAAACCAGAGTGGCAACGCAAAGCTGCTGATGCGGAAATCAGGGCTAAATGGCGGGCGGAAGCGGTGGAGCAGTTGGAAGCAGCGGACGCGGACCCGGAAAAGTCGCTGGATGAGTCTCTCATGACACACAAAATGGTGCGAGTGTCTCTGTTTCCATCCGAGGAATAGCTCAAACTGTTTCCACAGGTAGACTACGTACTGGCGGAACTCGATGATTATGCGAAAATCGCGGATAATGACAGGGGGATTGAGGTGAGAGGTATCAATCCTTCTGCTGCAGAAGATGGCTAAAACATTCCAAGCGTGCGTGCTTCGAGGCGATATGGTACTCGGACCGCCTGGTCTCAGATGATCTCATCCAACGCCTCAAAAGCGCGGCAAAGGCACTCGAAGACGTCCCCGATGCCCAGAAGGACTGGCATCCCGGCTCGAACGGCCAAGTGCTAGACCTCGTCCACCCCTCGCTGTACTGTACCGTTTACGGGCGCACCCACGCGTACCTCCCAGGAAAGCCCCGTACCGCGGACAACTTCCTGCCTGTGTGTAAGCCTGAGGGCGACCAAACCGAATGGACGTCGCCAGATTTCTGCTGGCTCCCGTCCGATTTCATTATCGACTCGAGCGGTATCGCCACGCTCGCGTCTGGCTACATCAATAACTTAAACCCGGCGCAACACGCCCCGCTGTATCGCGTCATTGAGGAGGTGCTCACCGCGTTCGTGCCGATGTTCGAGCGCGTGCTGGGGGACACCAATCGCGAGGGCGGGCGTAAGCCGCTCTCAGACAGCGGGCGCATGGAGGAAATCGAGTGCCTCTGGGGACCCAACGGAAGGGCCGAACCCGAAGAGGATCCCGGAAGCGACGACGACGAGGATGAATTCTTCGAGAAGTTCTATGCTACCCTCGACAAATTTATCCCGGATGCGAATGAGTATGCGGGGCAGCTTCAGGATAGATTCAAGCCGGTGAATCTGCGGGGCCAGACCGTGCAGTGTATTATCAAGCTCGCCAATATCCACCTTACGCCGGAGAAACCCGACTATGCGGGCGGAAGCTGGCACGTCGAAGGTATGTATGAGTTGGGTTGTTGTCGTTCTAGCGCTCATTGCGTACAGGGATGACGAATGAGAACATCGTGGCTTCTGGTATTTTTTACTACGACGAGGAAAACATCACTGAATCCAAGCTCGCCTTCCGCGTACCCATGGCCGAGCCACCCTACCACATGCAGGATGACACGGAGTGCATGAGAGTCTTATACGGCATGGGCAGAGACGAGGACCTCGTGCGAGACATCGGCGCGGTCGTGACGAAAGCTGGCCGCGCTCTCTCTTGGCCCAACCTCTTCCAGCACTGCGTCTCCGCCTTTAAGCTCGCTGATCCCACCAAGCAGGGGCATCGCAAAATCCTCGCGATTTTCCTCGTCGACCCCACGAAGGACCGCATCGTCTCGGCGACGGACGTGCCGCCACAGCAGGCGGAGTGGGCGGCCGAGGCATTTGCGGAGGCTCGTGCGGCGCCTACGTCGCTGCTCGGTAGACTGCCACAGGAGCTGTGTGATCTGGTTGAAGATTATCTCCGTGAGGCGGTGATGACTCTCGAGGAGGCAAAGGCGTATAGGCTGAAGCTGATGAAGGAGCGGACGACGTTCGTGGACAACCATACGAAGACGGTGTATCGGAAGACTTTCAATATGTGCGAGCACTAAAGAAAAATCTTTTGTACGAGGTTTCCAAACTCTGGAAGATCCTGGTTGTGGCGGTGAAAGCGGAGACCTTCCTATTTAGGAAATCCAAAATGGCGACACTATGTGACGAATCGCGTTTTGCTCGACGTCGACGCGCCAAATCCTGGACGCGTCCTCGCCCTTTATAATTGTCTCTCTTTCGCTGCACATAGTTCGCCACACATAGTTCAGCGAACGTTCGGAATCTCTATGGATAACTGACGGCGACTGTTTTATCCTTGCTCTACACTTCGCTCTTTCCTCATTTGGACCTCGAAGCTCATCTCATCCCATCGATAAACTGACCAGTTCAAGTGCATCACTTGTATCCACTACCCGAGCGAATTTTTTTTAATCCTTAATTTACTATACCCTTCAATATGTCTTTTTTTTGTTCTCTCAGGTCTGGGCTGCTTCCTTGAGAAGAAAAGAAAATATCTCTGAACATTATCGAACTGCACTGTGCCTCAATTTTTTGTTGCCGATGGCCGGCGCTTATTTAAGCGCCTACGACCGTGTGGCTGTACTACGCGGGCATCTTGCACGCAGTCTTGACGGCGTTGACGTTCGATGCACTGGCCGAGCTTACCTCCTCCCCGCTAGCAGGACACGCCACAACTTACTTGCCATGAATCACGCATCCTCCAAGTTGTACAGCAAACGGCTTCGTGGATGGCTGAGCTACGCTTTCGCTAGGTGAGCCCAGCGTACTTGTAGTGACGCGTCCCAACATTACATCCCAGCGAAGTCTTCGTTATTGTATCCCTGACCCTCTTCCTCCCCATCTGCTTGGAACAATTCGCTCGCGACAATGGCTACCTGCTCCCTGACCGAATCGAGCGCTGTACTGCACCTGCGCCCGCTGGATCCGATCTGGCGCCTGTAGAGTCGACTGGACGTTGTGTTGTGAAGATTGGGTGGCTCTGGATAGATACCGCAAGCTTCAGGTCGGTCGAGGTCACTAAAGTCCGGACCATCGTCTAACATACTCAGTTTATATGTCTACTCAATATCCGTCGCGCTTCAAGCCCTCACTGTGATATCAATGGGAGGAATTGCCGACCATCGTGTGTATCCTGCTTTCCCTGCTCGTCCTCTGCCTCACGTCGTCCAGCCCCACATCGCAAGATCCTCCTTGTAACCTTCGGTCTACTTGGTGCCCTCTCCGCCACGACATTCCTGCTCCTGCCATCCACTTCCCCCGTCTGGTTCCTCTCTGCGCTCCTCGCAAGCATCGCGAACGTAGGCTTCGGCGCCTCTGTCGTCGCAATGAACTCCTATCTCCCTGCGCTAGCCAAAGAGTCGCCAGAGGTCGTCCAAATACGGGAAGAAATTGAAGACTCTGCGGATGCAGCCGAAACCGATGGCGCTGCTGGTCCGACCGAAAGCCAGGAAGCACCGCTCATATCCCGTCCGCCGTCTGAGGAACACGCGGCCTTACATGCTAAATACGACGCCGAACTCTCGCGGGCCACGGCACGCATCTCCTCGCAGGGGATAGCTCTCGGCTACGGTGCGGGCATCTGCCTGCTCGTCGTGGCCCTCATTCCCGTCACGAAGCTTAACGGCTCGACGTGGTCTCTCCGCCTTGCGATCGGCCTCAGTGGGATTTGGTGGGCCGTCTTCACTATCCCTGCAGCACTCTGGCTTCCCGGTGGTCGCGCCGCTGCTGCGTCTGGTGGTGGTGAATCTGGCGACGGCAAGTGGAGCGCGTGGCACGAGATCGTCGCAGCGTGGAAGCGCCTCGGCGGGATGCTGCACCCGCGCGAAATCAAACGCCTGCGGAATACATTCAAGTATCTCGCGGCGTGGTTCCTACTCTCTGACGGTAAGTTTCCTCTTCTCGCTCTGAATGCAGTCCTTAATTTTCATTCCACTTCAGGCTTCACCACCATCACATCCACCGCCGTCCTCTTCGGCAAGACCACGCTGCACATGGAGCCCACCTCCCTCATCCTCATCGGCGTCCTCACCCCGCTCGCGGGCATCCTCGGCTCCCTGTTGTGGCCCCAACTCCAGCGCCGTTTCGGTTGGACCAATCTGCGCGTGATCATCATCCTCGTCGTGCTCGCGTCGGCTATCCCCGCGTATGGGTGCCTCGGGTTCCTCAGCGTCTTCCAGGGCGACGGGATGCGCTTTGGCGGGCTGACGACGCAGGGGGAGATGTTCGGGCTTGCGCTGTATTTCGGTGGGTCTTTCTTCGATAGTCAATAATGTGTAGCATCATGCTAATATGGTGGGTAGGCTCGATCTACGGCGCGTTCCAGAGTTTCGCGCGGGCATTCTACGCAGAGCTGCTACCGCCCGGGGAGGAGGCCCGGTGGTACGGTCTGTTCTCGATAACTGACAAGGTAAGGAGCGCTTCCGTCCTTTTTCTTCGTGTTACTGACCTATCCTGTCTAGTCCTCCTCCTTCGTCGGCCCGCTCATCGTCGGCCTCATCTCCGACATGACCGGCAACATTCGCTACGCATTCTTCTTCCTCGTATTCATGATCTGGGCGGCGGTACCGGTGCTCATGAGCGTGGATGTCGAGCGCGGGCGGAAAGACGCGAGGGAGTATACATATAAATAAGTTGAGTTGGTCGTTGGAGGATTAACACTTGGACGATGTAAAGTATGATGGTGATCTTCAGGGTGATATGGGTAGTTGATGTACGTGTAATATTAATGCAATGTTAGCTTGAATTTTGAGATTGAGATACACTTGTGGCGACTCGACGAATTACACTGCCATCTGCTTGATATCTTTTCTTGCTGTCAGACGCGCGACGCTCCACCGCCGACCTGTGGAGGCTCAGTGACGCGACCCGAAACAGACAGGACTTTCGCAGTGGCGACGAACCTGCATGAGGTAGACGTCTATGATGTTGCCACCGGCCGTATCCTTTTCGTCCATGCCGAGCTAGGTCGAAGAACACAATTAGCAGACGTCTGTGAGACAACAGAGAGACGTCGCGCACGGAGGTCGGCGTATCGTTGTCCTCCACTCTTTTTTCATCGTACTGGAACCGAAGGTAAGCTTTTGCGCGGTTCAGTGATAATGGGCGAGGTAGGGAGCAAGAACGCACCGAGCTCGTGCTTGATTCCGTCTGCAAAACGGCGCATGGCTCCACGAAGAGGTCTAGTAGAATTCAGGTCGAAGAGCTGCTCTACTGGCGCAATGAGAATGGGTGCGACACCAAAAACCGAGTCGCACGAAGTTCGCCGTATTGAATCTTGAGCCGGGTGTAGCCCGGGCGAGGTGACATTTCAATGGTTGTGGTGGACATGTCGTTCAATGTGGCAGGACTTTTTTTGCAGGAGTAAGTGGGGGGTTTTGTCGTGCGTGGCCGCAGTCCTTCTTCGCAGTTTATATGGCTTGATGAACATGAAGCTTAATTACAGGTTCGTGGGAGAAGATCGCGCAGCACGGAAAACGAGGAGAAAGAAGACTAGTACAGCATAATTTGTAGTTTTAGCGCTCCAGTACATCTGGCTTTGAGATGAGTTATCGAGAAAATGGGTGGCAGCAACGTGTGGATACTCACTACAACCGGGGTCAAGAAAGGAAAGAAAGTACACTAGTAGGAGCCTCCGCCCAATTGCTCCAGGCTATTTTTGTCGCGACGACAAAATCAGAAAGAACGTAAAAAGAAAATGGAGGAAGCACGCACAAGCAGTCTATTTGATCACCGTCTTCTATATCCAACCTAGAAAGGCAAGATAAATGAGGGTTGCGCAGCCAGGCAGAGATAGAATGAGGCAAACCCTGCAGGGGTATCATCTGGGCTGACCCGCTTCCCTTCGTGTACAAATTTGAATGTGCCTGAGGAAGGACGCGTCAGGTGCCGCGTTCACGATGGTGTATGCGCACTACTCGCCAGGATCCTTTGCAAATCGTTGCTGCGCAGTGGGAGTGAGCATGATCATCGAAAGACGCGTCAAACAACGCGCACCTCTGCCGCTTGGAATATCTTGGCGAATTTCGTATTCGCCTTGACCTTTACGGTAATGTCTGCAACTGGCGTCAGGGACCAAGCGCGGCGACGGGTCGAAGAATGGAGGCACGGAGATGAGATAGAATCAGCTCAGACTCACTTTCTTTGTCGTAGACGAGGTTCAAATTGAGCTTGGGTTTGACGTCCTCCGGTTCTTGAGACATGTTTCCGCGATGAAGATGCCTTTATGGCGTGTGGATGGTGGAGAAAATGCTAAGGGGTAGCAGCGACTTGGTGGTCGAGGTCAAGAGGCGAGTCACGTTAATGTCACGCTCACGTGCTGATCTCGCGACGCGTCGTACACAATCGCGCGCGTCTACAGCTAAAAATTGACAATCCACACTCTCTGAATTGGCTGCCGGGTGAAAACTTTAGATAGAGGCCCACATTTGTTTTTGTCTTCAACATGCTTGTGTTTTGTTTTGGTTCTGACAATTGATTGGACTGAGCACTGCCTTCATCATTCTTTCTTCCCACCATGTCCTCGAAACCGCACCCTTTCGTGGTTCTTCCCCTGGAGCTGCAAGACCTTGTTTTCTCGTACCTAGTGCCCTCAAGCCTACTCTCTGTATGTCTCAGCTCTCGCCAGCTGAAGGCCTTTGCAGAACGGCGTCTACTGGAGGAGGTGCAGGTAGCTGTAGATCACAGCCTCCTTAACTTCGTCTCCAGCCTCACCCCGGAAAGGGCAGCGTGGGTCAGGATACTGAAAATCCTTCCACTCAAGAGCGCCCGCCCTGGCTCGCTCTGCCCCGGGTGTCCGATCTGCGTGAGGCCCATGTCCATGCTTCCGACTCCGAATGGAGGAGCATCCGCCTGTTGGCGGCATTATATCTTTCAATCCGCGCTGGTCAAGTTGCTGCGTGAAACGGCGCCAATGTTGACCTCACTCACCTACGAGGTCGGCGACTCCCGTGTCTTTGACCGCACTCTGAACTATCCTCGTCTCCTCTCGGTCACGGCCTCTTGTCGATACTCCGGCGAAGTTGCCAACTTCGACTCTGGGGCCGCGTCTTTCATTGCCCGCCATCCTCGGCTTCGAGACATCGAGATTCCTACATCGCCAACTTTCCTATCCTACCATTCGACCGTGCTCTACTGTCCCCTTCATTGGGCGGTTAACTTGTCAAATGCGCCAAATATTTCCCCCACAGTCATGTCCCTCAAACTCCCTACCAACCCGGGCCAAGACATCACCGCGCTTGCTCTACGCGCTTCACGCTCGAGGCTCGCTGAGCAGCTTGAATGCCTGATTTTGTTTGGCGAATCAGACGACACACTGCTGTGTTTGGAAGCCTTCATTCTCCACTCTCGGGTTCTCAAGACCATTTCAATTATCGTAATCTCTGATCGCGTGCGTGTCCCGCATGTTTCCGTACCTTTGAGGCTCACCTCGCAACGCAGTTCGACTTTGCGGCCCTCGTTAAGATTCTTCACGGCAAGGAGCTCACCCGCTTCACGCTGCGCGGCAGGTGTCTAAATTACGACAATGTCAATCAAGCGGTCTTGAACCAACTACCAGCCAAACACTTGGACATAGGTAAGCACCGAGCCAGGTGGCTTCAATCGACGACGCCGTTGAACTCCCTGTTTCAGGTCTTACCAAGTACAGTCGGAGTACCACCGGACGTTTCATCGTTGTCTCACCGGTCGGGAATCCACGAGCAGCGATGCCCGCAGTCAGTTGATGCCGAACCTGGGGTTCGTCCCGCGTCTCGTTGTAGTTCGTTGAAAGTGTCTTTCACTTCTTCAATATTCATCACACGATTTCGTTGGTCTGGACTGCCAGGTCTCGATAAGTCAAACGATTATTTGTCTGCGACGTATCAATACATGGATCCGATGTAGCTTGTACGGTGAGTTGGTTCAGTAAACAGCAAGAAGTCACTATTCATATCTTCACTGCTCTACGGTCCCGACACTACAGCATTCGTGCCGATGTTCGCGTATCCTTGAAGCGAGTCATAAAGGTGGCGATGCGCTTTCCTAATTAAGCCGCAGGTGGTTGTTTGTCTCTGTGTAACTTATCGGCCAAATGATAGGCGTCGCTTGCGTGTCGCCGGCTGTGAGCGCTCCTCGGCGGCGAGTCTTTGTCACCTCCCCCATTAGATGTTTCCCGCTCTCCCGGAAAACACCCAAAATACTTACACTTTGTCTTGGCCCGAGTCATCGATCGAGTCGGACCGGCAGACGTTTCCACTTTTACTCAGCTGGCAGGGGACACGAATCATTTGCCGACCAACGAGAGCAAGACTCGATACTTGCTCAATACTAGTTTCCTGTACAATTGCCAAGGTCAGTTCCAGCCACGCGCTTCACTTCGAGGACCATAAACCGACGACTGGGAGCTACAATTCGTGGTCTACAAAAAGTGCTATCCACGGCGCGAGATCGACGCGGATCGTCGTCCTCATTGTACTGCCGAGACTTGGTGTAATGAAGTGATCGAAATCAGTCAGCCAAAAAAAAGGAGATTTGAACGGTGCCGCGTCAGACAGCCGAAAGACAGGGTGGCAGGTATTTAACCGCTCGCGGGCTCCTCGACCCCTCCACCACCCAACCCTCCTCCCTCCTCCCATGAATTCACACGAAGATCTCGACCGTAACGAACATTCTGGGGCTGCTTCACCAACGCTTAGGGGCGGTTCTTCCGATCTGGACGTAGTATCAAAGGAGAAAAATGAAGGAAGCCACCCCCTGAACGAGGACGACATTGTGTACCCCGAAGGCTTGAAACTGTTTCTCATCACGCTCGCCCTGTGTCTCGCCGTGTTCCTTGTAGCCCTTGTGCGTGTTTGATCTCATTTACGCTCTTCAGTCATGGTTTAATTTGAACTTTCATTAGGATAACACGATAATAGGTAAGACATTGCCGCCGTCGCGTGCACAGACACTGACTAGAGCTGAAAAACAGCAACTGCGATCCCGAAAATAACGGACCAGTTCAAGAGCCTCGACGATGTGGGTTGGTACGGTTCCGCGTAAGCTAACCTTGCACACCAAACACGTTTACACGACTTACAACAGCTTCAACAGCTATCTCCTCACGACAGCCGCGTTCCAATTATTATTTGGCCGATTCTATTCTTTCTTGTCAATCAAATGGGTACGCGTTTCTTCCAGTCTCGGAAACTCGGCATGTTCTAATGGCAAACCAGGTTTTCGTCACGGCTATCTCAATATTCGAATTGGGCTCTCTATTGTGCGGCGTCGCCCCAAATTCCACGGCCCTAATCGTTGGACGGGCTATCGCGGGCTTGGGGAGCGCCGGTATTTTTTCTGGTGCTCTAATCATCGTCGCGAACACCGTCCCGCTGGGTAAGCGCCCATCATCATCATCATCCTCATAACTCATTCTATCTCGCTGAATAGGCAAGCGTCCAATGTACACTGGGCTGATCGGCGCCATGTATGGAATCGCTAGGTTGGTTCAAAAACTGTGCCGAGTTTTGTTTAGGATGATTAACGAATGTACAGTGTTGCGGGCCCGCTTATGGGCGGTGTGTTTACGGATAAAGTCACTTGGCGCTGGTGAGACCTCCGTCTTCTGTTCTTCGTCTCTTCCGCTAACCTTGTTTTCCCAGGTGCTTCTACGTAAGTTGAACTTTCTTGGGATGCATGGTTCGATTCTAACGTGCCTTCGTTCGATGAAGATTAATCTGCCCATTGGCGCCGTCACTCTATTCGTCATTGTCTTCTTTTTCACCGCCCCTGGAACAACTCGTTCGAAGGAAGCGATGAGTTTCGGCGATCGTATTCAACAGTTCGACCCTTGGGGGACCCTCATCTTTGTCCCTTCAATTATCTGCTTGCTTCTTGCGCTGCAATGGGGAGGCTCGAAATATCCCTGGAGTGACGGCCGTATCATTGCGCTCTTCGTCCTCTTTGGTGTTTTCATCTCTATTTTTGCCGTTATTCAAGTCTGGAAGCAGGTTCGTTCTCACCCACCGTGCACCTACCGTACCCTCACCTTTCTTGTCAGGACATGGCCACTGTCCCGCCAAGAATCTTGAAATATCGCAGCATCCTGAGTGGGTCGTGGTTTGCGATCTGCTTGGGTTCCTCTTTCTTCATCCTTGTGTACTTCGTGAGTCGCGCGACGTTCAGTTGAAAACGCTTGAACTCACCTGACCTTCCAGCTCCCGATCTGGTTCCAAGCAATCAAAGGCGTCTCCGCCGTCAAGTCTGGCATCGACAATCTCCCCATGATTCTCTCGCTCGTTATCTCTTCGCTCGTCGCCGGTGGTATCATATCGGCCGTAGGATATTACACTCCATTCATGATTTTGTCCTCCATTCTGATGGGCGTTGGCGCTGGCCTCATCTCGACATTCAACCCCAGCACCCAACACGCACATTGGATCGGGTTCCAAATCATCTACGGCTTTGGCGTCGGTTTCGGGATGCAACAGCCCATCATGGCCGCACAAACGGTCCTCAGTCTGCAGGACATCCCGACCGGCACGTCTTTAATTATGTTCGCGCAAACTCTAGGTTCGTTCTATCGTCTTTGCTGCGCCAACTCTGTTTACTTATATTTTATCAGGCGGGGCGCTTTTCGTCAGTGTTGGGCAGAACATCTTTACGAACAAGTTGGCGTCCGGGTTGGCAAGCAACGTCCCCGGTGTGGATCCCTCCATCGTACTCAACGCTGGAGCGACCAGTTTGCGTGACTCCATCGACCCGCAGTACCTCTCCGCCGTTATTTCGGTGTACAACGACGCGCTCGTCAACGCGTTCTACGTTTCTGTTGCTATGGCTTGCCTTTCGCTCGCCGGCGCATTGACAATGGAGTGGAAGAGCGTGAAGGGGAAAAACATCGAGATGGCGATGGGTTGATCAAGTTTTCGTTCTTTTTCCGTTTCGTTTAGTGTATTGGTTCTATAGATTGCTGAGCGCATTATTAGAATGTAGTGAAGGTAGCAAAAATAATGTATTCTATGGATTTGGCATGAAATTACATGTAGAATGTTATCTAAACGAATGTCACTCTTCCGTGTCTTGTTTGAGAAATATCCGTGCATGAATTTGGTCGAACTATGGATCAACCAGCCTGAAAGAACAAGCATGAGAAGTGAGTAAATAATGGAAATCGAGGAGGTCGCTGGCAAACCGACCTCGTCAATCCGTCACAGTGAAACAGAGAACGAACTTTAGTGGGGCCAATGGTTCTGATATAACTCTCGGTGGGACCTGAACACCGTTGTCGTTTCTCTGTCACCTTCTCTTACTGCGCCTCGACAGAAATCGCGCTTTTCTTGTTCAATAAGATACAATGTTCAAAAAACAAATACAGCCACGCCTCTCAGTCGCTCCTTTTGTCGTATAATCCACCGTGGGCCTCGGACGGCGCAATAGCAGCCCAGAATCCCAGAAGTTGGCCAATCTTGGCATAGATATCGGATGCGGTTGCGGCAACAGAAAGCCCTGCTCTGATAACCGGCGCGAGAGGGGGTATGAGGAGGGACATGAACTCCTGCAAGATTATCATCAGTAGGATAGTCAACTGCGGTAGAGTGAATTCGTGCATCGGGGTGATAAAAGTCTTCCTGGGATGCGATGTAATGCAGTCCGTTTTCTTCTTTGAGCGTCAAGCGGACCAAGAGCCGCGAGGGAGCGGGACTGAAAGGGGAGAACCGCAAGTGGAACTTCTGCACGACATCCAACAGAAGGACATTATTCGCGCTGTCGTGAACTGTATGCGGGAGCATGAAAAGTTTGTTGAACAGAATGAGAGAGAAAACAAACCAACACTCTTCACAGTAATGTCGATGTGCGGCGACATGATGCGGTACCACCTGGCAGATAGCAAGTTAGCAAGGCATAAGAAAGAGTCCAAAGGACATGCTTACTGGTAAATTCCGAGCACACGATCCCTCGAACCAGGCCCAGGAGTAACATGGCAAAGAGGGTGTCGGAACCCAGCGTCTGGGGTCAAGTATTTAAGGAACGCGGCTTTCTGGATATCTGGAGCAGCTGCGGCTGTGAGAAGAGAAACCACAGCGCCAACTTCGGAGGATGGGTGTTGCATTTCTGGGGCAGAATCCGAAATCGACGTCATGGAAGCCGGCTTCGCGTTGTGTGGTTCTGTGTGGCGGGAGCGGCCAAAATTAACTGAGCCCATGATTTGATGATCAGTTCAACTTGGCGCGAATCAATTCCAACGTCGGCGACAGGTTCTCGCATTTCTTCACCTCGTCGTCTCACTGACCTTTGGTGCCCGCATTTCTCTGCCGAGGTGAAACCGAGTCGCCAGAAATGCGATCAAAGTCTTGAAAAGTACACGAAGCCCGCCTCCCCTTTGCTTTCCCACCTTCCCTTCGCGAACGATGGAATACTGCGTCGAGAGTCATTTAAAGCAGTAAGTCGACTTTTCTCAAAGTTTACCCTTTTCTTTGAAACCTGCCTAGGCCGACACCGGTGATAAGCAGACCTGCACGATAAAACATGTCGATCACGTCAAGACAAGCGCTCTCAGGTTTCCAACACTCGTCCAGCATTTCTCACTCAATTTGACTAAGCGGGGGCTACGGAGGATGTTCTAAATTGACTTGGCAGCAAGATAACGGCTCTAAAAGCGCGCGAAAAAAATTCCAACACTCACTGTCACTCAATTTGACTAAGCGGAGGCTACGGAGTTATAAATCGAACAAAAAAAGAAGCCCAAACCCCTACATATGAGGCAAATCCAAGAAAATACTACGCGTTTCCCAAGCCGCGGTTTAGAAATCCTATCCGTGAGTCAGCAAAAGACCGCCGAGGTGCGCATTCCAGATAAATTGACCAGCGGAGACTCTGATATTGACACCCTTCCCCAGTACTACTGCGATGTCAGACCTTCAAGGAGATTCGCCGACGCTTAGAATGTCTTCCCTGAACGAAGACAAACCCGAGGGAACACTGGCCACCGTCAATGAGGACGCGGTGGTGTATCCCAAGGGCTTGAAACTGTTCCTCATAGCTCTTGCGCTATGTCTCTCCGTATTTCTGGTGGCCCTTGTGCGTGCTCCACAAGAAATATTCAATCTCAATCTTTCTTATTTTCGTGTAGGATAGCACTATTATCGGTATGATTCATTACCGTCAGGGTAAGACTTACTGAAGCGGACTCTAGCAACTGCCATCCCCAAAATCACGGACCAGTTCAACAGCCTTGACGATGTGGGTTGGTATGGTTCTGCGTGAGTTGAATGCATGTAAAGAAATTTCATGCGAGACTCACAATCACCCAGATACCTCCTCACGACAGCCGCATTTCAGCTACTGTTTGGTCGGTTCTACTCTTTCCTGTCGATGAAATGGGTACGCCCGTTCTTTTTTCTTTTCTGGAAAAATCAGAGAGTCACTAATGCCAATCCGTAGGTGTACATCGCCGCCATTTCAATATTCGAGATTGGCTCCCTCATCTGTGGCGTAGCTCCAAATTCCACGGCCCTTATCGTGGGCAGGGCTATTGCGGGCTTGGGGAGCGCCGGTATTTTTTCTGGTGCTCTAATCATCGTCGCCAACACGGTGGAGCTCGAAAGGCGGCCTATCTACATGGTACAAGACCCACTTTTTCGCCTCTTCACTCAGCCAATTCCATCTACTCGCAGGGTTTAATCGCGGCGACGTATGGTGTTGCTAGGTCAGTTCAAACTTATTCTGGGTTCTTTTTTTTTTTTTTGGTTATTGAGGAATGTACAGCGTCGCGGGTCCGCTCATGGGCGGTGTATTCACGGACAAGGTCACTTAGCGTTGGTGGGACCGTCCTTATTTTTCTTTTCATCCACTCACCTTGTTTTCAGGTGTTTCTATGCAAGTTGAACTTCGTTCAATGCATTTTCGATTTTTTGACGTCCATGTAGATTAATCTGCCCATTGGCGCCGTCACTCTTTTCGTTATTATCTTTTTTTTCACCGCACCCAGTACCCATTCAAAGGAAGCGATGGCTTTCAGCGATCGCGTTCAACAGTTCGACCCTTGGGGCACACTAATTTTCGTCCCTTCCATCATCTGCTTGCTTCTTGCGTTGCAATGGGGCGGCTCCAAGTACCCCTGAAGCGACGGCCGTATCATCGCGCTCCTTGTCCTCTTTGGCGTATTCATCTCTATTTTCATCGGTATTCAAATTTGGAAGCAGGTTCGTCCTCAGCCGCCGTACACCTATCGTATTCTCACTTTTTCCTCTCAGGACATGGCCACTGTCCCGCCGAGAATCTTGAAGCAGCGCAGCATATGGAGTGGAATGTTCTTTGCGTTGTGCCTGGGCTCGTCCTTCTTTATCCTCGTCTATTTTGTGAGTGGCGCTCGCCTTCTAAATATCCGTAGACTCGACGTCGACATTTTTCTCAGCTGCCCATCTGGGTCCAAGCAATCAAGGGCGTGACCGCCGTCAAGTCTGGTATCGACAATCTCCCCATGATTCTCTCCCTCGTCATTTCCTCGCTGCTTGCTGGGGGCATCATAACGGCGATGGGATATTATACACCCTTCATGATCATATCCTCTATCTTCATGGCCGTCGGCGCTGGTCTCATTTCGACATTCAACCCCAGCACAAAACACACATTGGATTGGATATCAGGTGCTATACGGCCTCGGCGTCGGATTGGGCATGCAGCAGCCCATAATAGCGGCGCAAACAGTTCTCAGTCTGAAGGATATCCCGACCGGCACGTCTCTCATCATGTTCTCGCAAACCTTGGGTTCGTTTCTTTTGTCCTGGCGGCGCCCGCTTTGATTCACGCTGTTGCAGGTGGCGCGCTGTTCGTCAGCGTCGGCCAGAATATCTTCACGAACAAGTTGACCTCCGGACTTGTGCGCAATGTGCCCGGGGTCAGCCCCGCCATAGTCCTCAATGCTGGCGCGACGAGTCTGCGCGATGCCGTTGACCCGCAATATCTCAGCGCCGTCATCTCGGTCTACAATGAGGCGCTCGTCAACGTGTTTTATGTCTCTATCGCTATGGCTGGCCTTTCCCTCGCAGGTGCATTGGCGATGGAGTGGAGGAGTATAAAGGGCCAAAATATTGAAGTGGCGATGGGCTGAATGGATTCAGCGTGGTCGGCGGCATTCTTGATGCCTGCTCCTCGCCAGCGATACACACTCTCTCACCTAGATTAACATGAGTATTATCTTATCTCTCATAGAGTTACAGGAATAAAGGTGCTCTGTCCACATTGCTGAGTTACACCATGAGAAACTTAGGCACAAATAATTAAGTAAGATCTATCAACTCAGCGGAGTAGTCCACAAGGAGCTTTCAAAACCAAATGATCCGTCCCCACCTCCGCAAACCGCTCCGCGTCGACGATGGTGAGGCCAGCGTCTACGGTGCCACCATGACCTCCTTCAGCTTCGGGTACCCATGTCTCTCCCGGATGGCTAAACATCGCAATACCTCCTGACAGTCTATCCCGCGTACCCGCAAGCGTTCGAGGCGCCACCTCGGGTCGTCCTTGCGCATCGCCACCGCGAGCCCCGCGACGAGCCCAGTCCCACAGTCCACGAGGTCCAGCGAGCGTAGATGGGGGCCGAGAGTGGTAAATATGTTTACCGCGGCGCGAGGCCGACGAGGCGTAGAGACGTCAGTGTTAGCTCACGGAGCACCTGCAGTAGGACAGCGAATAGCGCGTCCATGGGGTCGACGCTGTGGAGGAGCTGGTGCAGTAGTGTATTGTGTGTCGGCTCGCGCTGTTGGACGCGGGAACGGATGTCTTCGATCAAGAGCGAGTCGAGGGTGGGGAGCTGGGCACGCCATAGGAAGGGGAGCTGCGAGAGGGGGTCCTGGAAGCCCAGCGCGAGGGAGCGCAGTTCAGAGAACTCGATGGGCGGTCCGGCGATGTCTTGCAGATTTAAGTGTGTCTCGGCGTCAAAGTAGAGCTTGAGATGCTGCAGGGTCGCGCGGGTCATGCTGAGCATTGAGAAGATCCTGAGGAGATTCAAAGAGGAGTAGGTGAAGGAGAGGGAGGTGACGTGGAGGTGGGGAGGCCAGGTCGGGATGCCCGCCACGAGCGGCATCTGGGAATCAGGGCTCTTGGGTTCTCCGGCGCACGCTACGGCAGTGAACAAGCAGTGAAGCTTTCAAGACGATTTGCTTGAACTATAGCCTTGTGCTCTTGTAGAGAGGGAAAATGGATCGCGGAGACGTGGCGAAGATGGGACGACAAGGTCTGAGCTTCGGGTGTGTATACATGCAGTGAATGAATCCGCGGCGCATGTCGCTGTAGAACGAGGCTGGAATCGCCGACAGTGCAGGAAGTCTTCAGGAAAAGAACGACGGTGATCAAATGATCTTGTGAGCGGGAGAAGAGGGACTCGACGGTGGCCGAATGGTCGCTGGAACCATGCAAAGCAACGAATGTCCAGAATAAAGGGCCACGGAGCAGAATTGCTCGCCAGTCGCAGCATACATGGAGAGACACACGGCGATATCGCAGCTTTGGAAGGAGGGGCCGCCAGCAATAGTCATGAAGAACTCGTAGAGTAGATCCTCCGAGAGACGTCGGATTGGCGCGTCCGCGGGTGAGTTTTGCGAGATCCTTGGGCTCGGTTGTTCTGCATCTCGCATAAGAGCGTCACCTTCAACTATGGCAAGGACTGGCTGAAACTAGAGAATCACAAAGAAACTGGAATGGGTGTCGAGCCAAGTATTGATCGAATCAACCGGAGTTTGAATTCTGCTCTTCCCACCATCCAAGAATTACTTTCCAAAGGTTCAAGGACCTCTCGCGTTGCGGCACTCTCAGCTTCGTGCACCTTAGACTGTCGAACGCGCGTCGGAATTAGGGCCGAGTCCCGCTGCAAGCGGTGACCACAATATAATGGGCGGGGAAGGAGCAAATTCATCCATCTCTGTCCGTTAAAATTCAAGCTCAGACGGCCAAACTCACCAAGTATGTTCTCCTGCAGGAGAAGAAGAGACCCGCATCGTTTCTTGGCTCCAATGAGCCGACCACATTGGGCGTCGACTTTGCGCGAGCTCTCAACCAACTCGCCCGCATTGAGCTGCAGGATGACGCGCCAATTCGTTCCCTCCCGCAGGATCTACTGTACGAGCTCTTGATAATCCTCACAAGCGAGCCGTCCCTCGACGGCTTTGATCTCGCCCTGTGTCTCTCCCATGTATGCCACGACTGGCGCGCAGTTGTGGTACACAGTCCTCTGTTCTGGAGGTTCATTCCCATACCTTCGTCAGGCTCGTCCCCAAACCACGCAGCGACCACTGAATCCTTCCTCCGCCGCTCGGGAGATCAGACCATCACTGTCGCTGTTTTTCTGCGCAAGGCTTCGTCTTCAATCAGCGATATCACTTGCGCTGCTCTACATAATCACACCCCGCGCGTTCGCTCGCTGTGGGTATTCACCTCTGACGTTCCGACATTGTCGTCACATCTCCGTCACCTCTCCGCCGTCTCTTTCCCGTCTCTCAAAGATCACAGGGCTGTAATTCAGTCAGAGTCAAGTCGGTTTACAGCCGTGTCTTGTCTGTCCCAACCGAGGAACCCCCACGCCCAAATACTGCTTCTGGAGGGTGTACCCACCTGGCCGCCGCACCTCCACGTCACCACCCTCTCCTTCAGCTCTTGTTCTTTCAGTCCAATCGACACCTTCCTCATCGTCAGCATGGCTCGCGCTACTCTCCAGCACCTGAAGCTTTACCTGCACCCCCAGACGCCGGTGTACATGCATGACATCACCGGCTCCGCCATCGAGCTCCCCGCATTACGCTCCCTATGGCTCGGCTTCCACGATCCGCTCGCGCCCGTTCCCTTCCTGTGGCGCGCGCGGCTTCCCGCCCTCGAGTCGCTCTCGGTCGAAGACCTCCGACCGCTCGACACCAAAAGGAGCAAACCATGCGTGTCGCCCAGCGAATTTAGCGGGCTGCAGCAGGTTCTCGGCGACATTGATCCCATGTGCATGCTCTTCACCGTCCTCATGCGCGCGATCACCGGCAGCGTCGGCACCAACATGCTAACGTCTCTGCGCCTCGTCCGTCTCACGTACCCCTCCGATATCGCTGCGAGCCTTTTCTCCCCGCATTTGTGCGTGCTACACCTCTCGCACTGCGAGCCAGTCTTTCTTCGGGGGCTTGTAGCTGCATTGATGGGCCCGAGCATGTGGAGCCTGGAGCGTTTGAGTGTTGCCGGGGAGACCAATTCAGGCCTACTATTATTTCTGACCATCCGGAAAGAGAAAGGGCATGCGAGGCTCAAGGAGCTCACTTTGGGGACGGATATGGTGACATTGCCAGGGTGGCCGGAAGTGTCGTCGGGGCGTGCAGTCTACGAGGATTTCACGGAGGATTTGGTATTGGGCGGTCCTGGTTGTGTGGTGGACCCGTTCGTCGATACAGTATAATTCGTGTTCCCCCCCGCACCCGCACTCCCCCACCCGCGCCCAAACCCACTAACGCGCCCCCGCCCGCGCCCACCCCCCTGGGACTTACTTACTTTACTCAAATACATTGCGATAATTTTTTCTCCCTTGCGCTTACCAGCCAAAAGAAAACGGTGGCTGTGTCGATCCAAATTCGGTCACAGAAATTCTTGATCTCAACGTCCACCCTGAAGAAACGCATTCCCGTATTCCCGTATGAACGCGTTCATAGCGGACTAGGACTTTGCGGCTGTTGCTGCAGTGCCACTGACCCGGCGTCAAAGCGCACCAAAGCGCATCAACTTGAAGCCACACGCACAATGGCCCTGGACATGCGGCGGGTCAAAGCGAGCGATGCCGGCCGAACATCGTCAAAGCGTCGCAGCCGAATGACTATATAAGGTCCTCCCTTGTCCGCCCATGCCACCGACATTGTCTTTTGCCACCACCCGACAAGCAACCTATCCCTCTCTGAATATTACCTACGACGTTAGCCACAATGCTCGGATCTCTCCCGCGCTTCAATTCATACCACAAGTACGAGCTCCCGGCCGAGAATCTTCTCCCTCGCCAGCCGAAGGACCTCGCGGAACTGCTGGAACAAATTAACCAGCTCCTTTTCGCCTTGTGTTTTCGGGTTGAGGACTTCGTAAACGCGCCCAGCGAGCTTTATGGCAATTGCCCGAATTTTAATCCCACGGTGTGGGCGTTCTTCCACGAGGTGATCAACTTACTCCCGCGGACGCTGAATGCGAAGGATATTGACGAGGCGCAGTATGTTGTGTCTTTTTTCTATGTTCGTGATACTGACGTAGCACGCAGGATTGATCTTTACGAGTCGCTGCACAATACCGAACGGTTAGTCATTTTCCGTTCTTTATCGCTCAAACGTGACGCTGATTATTATTTGTGCCACCTAGCGTCAAGAGCTTCACAGTCACCGAACAAATCAATCCCGGCGCCGACGCACCCGCGCCGGCGCTGACTCCGCTGCTCGACGACGAAGGCATGGATGTCCGAGTCGACGTCGAAACAGTCGTTAACGGTAACCCCGCCTGCGAAGCTGGGGAGGCCTTTTCGCTCGTGCAGAATGCCCTCGCTGGCACGGACCTCGCCCAATATACGATCGAGTTCGTGCCAGATGAGCCTATTCCTCGGGTTGAGGGAGCTGCTGGAGTGGACGGCGCTGAGGAGAAGAAGAAAGATGAGGACAGGGAGGAGGAACCGGAGGAGGGAGAGGAAGAGGAAGAACCGCCCAAGCCGAAGACGAGGGCGAAAGCCGGTGCGAAGGGTAGCAAGCAGGCCAAGGCCGCGAAGGGGAAAAAAGCGACGGCCCCGAAGAAGAAGACTGCCGCGGCTACGGCACCAGCTAAAGAAGGCGCTGCGAAGGCCGCAACGCGCGTTTCCTCTCGCCTCGCTGCCAAAGGTAGTGGCGGCGAAACTCTGCACCCAACTCCTTCCACTCCCTCTTCTTCGAAGCGAAAACGGTCCACTCTCGCTGCCGCCAACGCTGAGCCCGCCTCAGGTCTCGCTCCCCTCAAGGCGAAATGCGTGGCCCCCACTCCAGCCTCGACTGCCGCTACTCCCACCCCGAGTGCTAGAGTTCCACTCGTAGAACAAAAAACCCGCGTCCTTCGCCGCGATCCAGACGACGCCTCAGCTCTCACTCCCATCAATAAACGCGCGCCCGCTCCAGCTCCGACTCCCGCCCCGAGCGTGAGAGTTCCTCTGGTGGAACAAGCAACCCGCGTCGTTCGCCGCGATCCAGACGACTCAGCTCTCGCTCCCATCGAGAATCGCGCGGCTCCTGCTTCAGCCCCGATTCCCGATACTCCCGCTTCGGACGGCACATTTCCAGTCGTGGAACAACCAACCCGTATCGTTCCGCGCGACGCAGAGGGCGCACCCATCTACCCGCGCCACGCGAACTCGGACCCCGTCGCGGTGCCCCTACGGGTGCGCCAGCTGCGCTGCACGTCTCCCCAGACCTCCACTCCCTCGCGCTCGCGCTCGCGTTCCCCCAACGCTAGCCCCAGTAGTCCTCTCGCGGGCGTATCCCACGACGACGTCGCCGCTGCAGATGTGGACGCCGTGAATCGGGTGAAGAAGCGCGCGCGCTCAGAGGAGGACGGCGCGGGCGCGGAGGAGCTGCCTGCGGAGAAGAGGATGCGGGTAGCCTTGCATACCAAGTCGTGGATACCGCTGCTGGGGGCTGAAGACGAAGACACCCTTCAGCGGCGCAAAGCTGAGGCACGGGAGGCGCACAAGCGGCGGAATCAACGGGCGGCGACACCCCAGGCTCCAAGGAGGAGGGGAACCTCTCGGGCGGAACCGAGGCGCATCGTCGTAAACGGAGTCCAGTTCACTTTGGTTACGGGATGATGTGCTCGTGTATCTGTTTTTTCGTTCTTTCGGATGCATGTAATTTAGTGTCTGCGTAGATAATTGTGCTTCGTGGATAATTGCGCTTCGTTCCAGTTGCTCTGGTTTTTCTGTTCTGCGTAGAAAATTATGCTTCGTAGATAACTGTGCTTCGTTCCAGTTGCTCTAATATTGTATTGGCCTGGGTTTTTCTGTTCCAACGCGACTTCCTCTATTGAGACTCTCTTTCGACAACCACCAACATGTTAATTTTTTTGTCCACAGTTTTGTGTGTGGACACGCGCGAACGAACTATTTAGGCGAGACGGATAACTGTCTCCAATACCGTCGTAGCATCATCCCAGGGACCCTACAAACACGATTATCATTCAGTCCGCAGGATAAGAACAAAATAACTTGAGATCCTACCAGGTGATTCGTTCCGCTCATCATCTCATAAGTCACCTTTGCTTGGGGGCTGGTGGTCGCATGGTCGACCTCGACCGCCCACATGCCAGCAATCCCAAACGCTGCTGTTTTGTCGCCGCATAACACGGCTCGTTTCATGTTTGGGAACAACGCCGCCGTACTGGCATCGTAAAATGCTTTCCTGTAGGCGCTCAAAAGCTGGTCGTGAAAGAAGAACAGAAATGGACGATCGGTGGATGCTGCAGCCCCAAGCTGGATCATTGCAGTCAGTTGGACTGCTGGAATCCCATAGAGGGTTGGAACGCGGGATGGAGAGGTGACGACCCAGGAGAGAGAGTCGAGGGCCTTGTCTGTAGTGCTTGCGTGGTCGAAATATGCTGTAACCCACTGACTAAATGCCTCCAACCGAAGAGACGCAGGGATAGTGCTGTCCATGAGCGGATTCCAATTTTGCGCCGGAGTGGGTAAACCGAGAGCGATTGGGGCAGCCTCTAAACAGGTAAAGTTAACGTTCGCGGCGGTGAAGACATTGGATATTGGGACACACCATATAGAATTAAGGATCGTACGTGACTCGTTAGCACCTCGCGTGTGGCTTCCGGCAGCGTGTCCGAATTCGCAATAGCGAATGTGGTGAATGGTGCACCAAGGGACCACCCTAAGAGAATAGCTCCTCCTGGTCTCCCGGCGCCAGAGAATGCAGGCAGATCGAATTTTTGAATGAAAATCGCGATAAAGGTCGCAATTTCGTGGCCTCTGGCTTCCATCTGGGCCTCTCGCTCCGCGTCTCCCGAGCCTCCGGTGAGGTTGACATTGAATTCCTCGGGAGTGAACGGAGTAGACCCAGGAAAACCGCGGCGATTGATTGCAACAACTCGAACACCCTGGGTGGGCGCAAGAGCTATCATCCGCTGGAACACGACATTGCTGAAGATCATGCCGTGAATTGCGAAGATGGTCGTGTATGGTTCATGAGCAGACGGTGGGCCGCTGTCGATGTAAGAGAGTTCAACACCGGTTGTGGCGTTGACAACGAGGGTTTGGAACGACGTCGACATAACGAATGAGCAGGAAGAGCGAGAGAATGAAGTTTGCGGGCCAGCGGCGTCACGGAATAAAGACCAGCACCTTCACGACTTGTGGTGCGTCCGCCTGTTCATGTACCCACCGGCGTCTTCAAGGATGCGGCATCAATGCCGCTTCCGGCAATGCAGTCCGCCCGAATATTAGAATTCAATTCTTGGCGTGATGGTTTTGCATTTATCGCCAACAAAAGTCAAAGTGAGATACCGAGCGAGACCGAGTGGCGGCTCGGAGACAGGCGGTAGGAATGGGACCGTGACTGGCGTTGTGCTGAGGCCCGGGGTTCTCGTCTGCTCGGAAATTCAAGCCAAACCATGCTGCCAGTACGAAATAGTGATTCAACGGTGGTCCTGCCCAACGAGCGCTGATGGCGCATCAGTGGCACTGCAACCTCCCTTGATTCCTACGATGACCTCGAATAACTAGCCAACCCATACACGCAAGGCTGCGTCGTGCACAACTCCTAGGCTTCGCACGATTTCACTGCAAACTATCGCCCGACTCTACGTGGCGGAAAACAATAGGTTACCTTGTCCCTCGGCCGCGTCCGCAGCCACATAGGCCCATGCGTGCGCCTCCGTCATCGAGAATCTCGTCTTTCAATGACTGGCGCAACGGTTAACTTGGGCTTTCATGCATTCTAAGACCTTGGCGACTTGCGATACGTTTTTGTTCTCCTACTGCAATAAAGGTGCGACGCCCATGGGTCCTCGAGCTCAAACTCCCCCTCATTCCGATTCATTTATCTCTTTGCGTGCCGCGTACCCCATGCCGCCGTCCACTTATTTCGATTCCTTAATTCCTTTTCGTAGTGTCGACCTCCACCGGCGGAATTCCTTGCCAAGGTGTAATCAATTCCGCCAATTTCTGCGGTCTCAGCAGGTCCAGGGACGTTAATCTTCTTTCGCGAGGACGGTCGGTAGATAGGAATTTATACAATAATGCCTCACTGATAAAACCTTCCCTTTCAGATCGGCGAAATTGTCGTGAAACGGGAGACCGTTTAATGGCCTGCCTCGAAACGCGCACCCAGCTCCTTCTGTCATGTGGGTGTTTAGTTATTTGATCCTCGCCGAGCTCATCGCTGCTGGCGTCTTGGTTGTGCCAGAAAATTACTTCCCAGTGGCGGCAGTGAACTCGGAACCTGTCACACTGCTCCTCTCCACAAGGAAATACCCCAGTGTCTGCGAATTTCCTCCGTGCCGCGTTTGCCGAATGATAGTACCTGGCCGGGATTTAACGGATATCACTGACTCGGATCTGTGTGGACACTGGGTATACGTAGGGTGGACACAAATTTTCTCGGTCTTCACAGTCATGGCCACTATCGCTAGCAGTGCATCGTTGTGGTCTGTGGTCTGCCTCACGACTCTGTTGTATGCAATTCGCTGGGGGCGTAACAAGCGCTTTCATCAACTCCCTCTTCCCCCTGGCCCCAAAAAACTGCCCATCATCGGAAATCTCCTCGACATTCCTGCTGACCTGCCGTGGGAGGCGTATCAACAGTGGAGCAAAGATTTCAGTTTGTTTTCGTTACATTAAATACGCCTCTGGCCAAGTACCCACCGCATCGACAGAGTCCGATATCATCCATCTGAACGTGGTGGGGACCTCAATCATTGTATTGTCCTCCATGGAGGTCATCAAGGACCTCCTCGACCGACGCTCGGCGCTGTATTCCGACCGGTGACTGGTCTCTTTAGATCATTTGCTTCAACCACGCTGAAATGCCGAGCAGGCCGCATGCACCAATGCTCAATGACTTGATGGGTTGGAGTGAATTTTTCGGTACGTAGATTTGCTGTCCAGATTAGAGACCCCATTATATCTATGGGTACTCGCAGGATTCATGAACCATGGTACGAAAATTTCAACCCGCCTTCGTTTGTGACGTTAACCAGAGCTGTCTAGGCGACCGCTGGTCGGTACTCCAGACGTCGTTGAAATCAAACAAAATCTGATTTGCGTACAGGCGCCGTCAGCGAAAGCTGTTCCACGAGGCGTTCCATGCCGGGGCGGTGAAGCAGTTTAATCCTCAAGTGCGCAACTCGACGCATCGCCTGCTACGGCGTCTTCTGAAGGATCCGCACGACTTGATGGCCCAATTCAGGCAGTGTGTGCTGATTTAATTCGTAAATGAATGAACACTAACTATCGAACCTAGCTGGGCCGGTGGGCTCATCATGGATGTGACATACGGCATACAGGTCGAGTCCACGAAAGACCTATATATCCAGATAGCGGAAGAGGCCATGCATGGGCTTGGGATCGCGTGCATTCCGGGAACTTTCCTCGTCGTGAGTTGTGTGCTTCTCATTCTACCGCTGGATACATGAACCCATCATCAGGACCTCATTCCGGCCCTAAAATATGTCCCCAGCTGGTTCCCCGGGGCCGATTTTAAGCGCAAGGCGCGCCGGTGGCGAGATGTAACGCGTGAGCTCGTGGAGGTTCCATTCGCCGAAACCAAGCGCAGCATGGTGGGCCACCCATTTTGTTTTGTCAACCACAGTCTCTGATTATCTTTCAGACCGCTGGAACAGCGCCCTTGTCCTTTGCATCACTCAACCTCGGCCTGCTCGCCGAGTCCGGCGACAAGGCGAGTGCGGTAGAGGAAAAAGACATAAAGGAGACCTCCGCAGCGGCATATGCAGCGGGCGCTGATACGACAGTTTCGGCCATGGGGACATTTGCATTGGCGATACTCAAGCATCCCGACGTTCAGAGGAAAGCTCAAGCCGAGCTGGACGCTGTGATTGGCCACGGCCATTTGCCCGAGTTGAGTGACGCTCCAGCACTACCGTATGTGTCTGCGATCGTGAAAGAGGTGCTTCGATGGGAGAATGTGGCGCCCATTGGTCAGTAACCGCATTGAAGTTATTGCAAGAGTCGTGCGCGAACCGGTTGTGCTCTGATACTTGTTCTGCAGGTATACCACATCGCATTCTTGTCGAGGACGAGTATCAGGGGTATAGAATCCCGGCGAACTCGATCGTGATTAGAAATGTGTGGTGCGCTGTTCAATTCGCGGGCGAGTTCGTTTTCGTTGTTGACGTTGGGTAAATCAGGGCACTGATGCATGACGAGGTCGGTCCTTCGTACTTGCATTCGAACTAAAGTGATTTTTAGGAAATCTACCCCGACCCAAAATCATTTAGGCCCGAGCGATTCCTGCTCGATGGGAAACTCAACTCCGACATGCAGGATCCAGAGGCAGTCTTCGGCTTCGGGAGGAGGTATGAAATAGTTGCTGTTATCATCGAGCACACTGACGCGTTCAGTAAAGAATTTGTCCCGGGCGGCACATTGCGGATTCCTCGCTATGGCTGACAATTGCCTCCATTCTCGCAACTTTCGACATAAACAAGGCCGTCGACGACAACGGCAACGTGGTTGAGCCTTCATATGAGTACTCATCGGCTTTGGTATTGTGAGCGTCAAATTTCAATCTTGATTCCCGATCTAAGCGTAGTTGCTAGCGCCCCTCTCCCATTCGAGTGCTCGATTACGCCACGGTCTTCACAGACGGTTGAAGCTATCGAGGAAACGAATGAGAGTGGATAGCGATAGCGTGTCTGCGGCATCTAAACTCTAAACTCATCCGCTCCATCTGATCTCGCGAGTACGTTTTTATGGAAGGAAGGAAGGAAGGAATTACCGGCGCGGTCCCGTTAAGAAACAGCCGGGGCCCGTACTACATACATGCGTCAAGTGTATGCTACGGATACCGTCAATCTTTGAACATCTGATCACCTGCGCAGACTCCTCGCAAGGAGAACCGCAGGGCCGCGTGATCGCCAAAATTCAGTACGAAGAAGGAAACACCACCTCAAATTTTGTGCGCAGCATCGATATTTGCTAAGACAATTGATGTGCCACGACAACGCGATAGAAGTGGTAGTCGCCTTCATGAGGGAGAAGGCAAGCAGGGAATGAAGGGAAGGGCACACTGTGTATCAATTTTGACCGACGCCCTTTAGGCCTCGATGGTATCCTTTGATTCTCGTGGAAATTGCAGCCATTTTGATCCCTGGCCTTTGACGCGTTATTGCGAGTGAGTAACTGACATTGTGGATGACAGAAGGACATCCTGTATTTTATTATTTGTGGAGACTTGAATTTTCGCCGAAATTATAAGCCGCTCGACACCGACATTAAATATGCATGATTGTGTCATGGAGACTGTTATTTGAGAACCTACTCTCTGAATTGGTGTCGGCCGTAATGTGAGCCTCTTGAGCGGCTCGAGGCAAACTCGAGGAGTGAAGAAGCAAGGGCTCAAGCTCGGACCGGATCCAGTCTGATAATGAATAGGATGGTATGCCATTGGCCCGACTGCAAGCGACGACGAATCTGTAGAGGTGCGAGTTCGCCGACTATACGTCTGGACGATGAGAGGAGGAGCAAAGGAGGAGCAAAAGGAACCAGATCAACATCTCCGGACCGGCGAGTTTCGTGATTGTGGGACCCTGGGACACCCCTAACTCGCTCCACTTCTCCGTTCGCTGTCCGATTCGACCCGCATCTCCCCACGTGCACCGTCAAGGCATTTCCCGACGCTGTGGTAAGAGCAGTGTGCGCTCGGGGCATGCATGAGAAGCCTTCCAAGCACGTTATGCACATAAGTGCATCCACTCTCGCGGGATAGCCCTTGCAAGTAATTGAGGCCCCTGAGCACTAGTGTCGGACGACAGGTCCAAGTTCTGATTTTATTAGTGTGCTCTACCATTGCAGTACATCTCAGCCTCTCGGTGTGGTTCTACGCAGGTTCGCGGACCTTCACCGGGCTTTTTGAGATTTCGTGATGGGAGTCAGGATGGTGGCGGTTGGCGGTATGGTGTTACGTAAAAGTTACAATTGGTCCCGATACTGTTCAATCTCTCATCTAAAATTCTGACACGAATGACACCAGCCCCTTACCTTTCGCCTTGTCTACGTTCTCGTTTGACTGAAACTGATTCCAACAATCGTCTTAGCACTGAGTTGCTCAAAGTTCCGTGCGGAACAATTTACCGCTCAGCCTTTGGGAAAATTTTCGAAGAGCTCAACTGTTTCTTTGTCAAGATCGCTGCTCGGGCCACTTTTTGAGTGGCGATGATTCCGTTGGGGGCGTCGAGAGTTTTAGTGATCCCGTTCCCAAATTGAGTAATTTAATCCCCGGTTCAACTCCGTGATACATAACTACCGTACCGTTGCGGAATCTTGCCACCCCGTCTGTGCATTCATTGTCAACAAAGTTGCGCGATACCTACAGACGAGCGTTAGGGACTAGGCTTTGTGTGGACAACGGTATCATTCTGCGTCTTTCTAGGGAATGCAAGCCAAACCATCCTTTCGGGCTAGCTCAAGTTGGGGGGAAAACTGGGTGACGGTGATCGTGGACCGGTGCTGGCAGTGGTGGTTCAAACGTTCAATGGTTCAATGGTACGAGCGTTGATGGCGCATCAGTGGCACTGCAACCCTTCTGTCGAGGCTAACAATGGGAATAATACATGTGCGCGCAAGCCGCGTTCTGCACAACTTCTGGGCCTTGAACAATTTCGCTGCAAGATACATGCTGCTGTCGTCGAACTCTGCGCGGCAAAAACGAGATTACCTCGTCCCTCGGTCGCACAACCCGGACTCGCATCTGCAGCCTCTAATTAACATAGGGCTGGCATGTGCTCTGCTGTAATGGGAGGGCGACACTCATGGGCATGCTCGGTTAGACTGGGGCGCACAAGGAACCTTACTACATGTGCATGCGTGTATGTATGGTTTTACGATAGCACAGAAGAGCAAGGATTTGAGTAGTGGCTCTTCCAATTGAAGCTGTGACTCCGACCAGCACCGGCTTGAGTTCTTCCAGAGCCATCTGCTCCCTTAGATTTTCGAGGAAGGCACAATACTTTACCCTCCTTTGCTTCCAGGGTGGTGTATAAAATGTTCCGCCTCCAGACTCTTTCGCGCGCGATTCGAGCGGTAAGCTGTGCTTCACTCGCTGTTTCTTCGTGCGCTGAGCTCCCCCGCTCTATGCACGGCATGTCTCCCTCCCAGGTGCAGAGCCCTCCCTAGCTGTCGAACCACTGCGCGGGCTGAACCTCAAAGGGATCGGGAAGTCGTACATATCGTCTACCGACCTTGAAAAGTGCTTGGTTCTCTCCCACCTAACCTTTCTTCCTTTCGCTGACGGTTTACTTAGGATCGCGCAGCGAGTGGATGAGATCAAGATGACTCGAGCGTGATGCCTGGGCCTTGCTCTACGTCAGGGACTCAGTGCGAAGGTGGCGACGCCAATGGACGACAAAGGAAAGAGACGAAAAACCCCCGATGGCGACGCGCGCGGTGCTGCCTAAGTCCCAGCGAGCACCGCTCGGTTTCTGGTAGCGAGGGCCATCTTCTTCCTGTTCACGACTCTCCCCCTCTCGCAGACAAAGATGTCTCAGTTTGTCCGGGCACTGACTCCAATGCAGGTAGTTGGGCTCTCCGCGCCACCCAATCTGTACTCTTCAGCCACCTCTTCAACCGACCTCATCTTCCTTTCCCCAGTGAGATGTTCGTCCTGATTTCCGAAGTTCCGCAGCTCTGCTTCCAGCCTCTACCGGGGTAAATGGGTCCTTGGCCGCTGAAACGCAAGCCCACACTGGATTCGATGAACAGTGAGTGCATCCACGATGCGTGTCCAAGCGGCGTTTCTACTATCGAGTCCGTCCGTTTCTGATACTACTCATTGACTGCTATCTAGACTAATACTCTTCTGGTTATATGATGCCGTTTGGGGTCAACGGTTAAAGCGTCAATATAAACGCGAACAGGTCAACAGAGGTCCGCGGCGCGCTGGAAAAGGAGCGCGGTAGTTCCCGCCCCGTTACCAAATTGAGTAATTCTGTCCCACGGTTCAACTTCATTGTGGGAACCTGTGTTCAACCCCACTGGTGGTTGATTCCTTGCGTTGGGTCTGGATTTGGTCAGAGCTCTGCACTTTCAGAATAGAAAGATCTGTCTTCATTCAAAGGAAATGACACCTCCTCGGAAATGTCATGGTGGGGCCACAGTGCGGCCACTCCATTTTCTATCCATGCGGTCACCGCCGTTGATTCGTTGCGAGGATGTGATCGCTCTCGGCTACCATCCTATACCATCTCTGCACTAGGTCGCGCGCTGTCGCGCGTTTCAGAACGCCAAGATCCGTCCCAGCTCAGGATGAGCTATACGGCTGGTCCCCACCGCTACCCACCGGCGGTTGATTCGTTGCGAGGATGCGATCACTCTCGGACACTATTCTATGACATCTTTACACTAGGTCGCGCGTTTCAGAACGCAAAGATCCGTCGCAGCGCAGGATGAGCCATACGGCTGACGCCCACCGGTGATTGACTTGCCCGAACTAATTCGAAACCATCGGTGTAGGTTGAAGGTTTCAATAATTGGGCTCCAAAGCATTATAATCGGCATAAAAACGTAGCACATGTATTGCGAACCTCCGTGACATGTGTTGTGGGTCCATTCTAACCCATCACGCGGTCGTACCCACCATCTTTCCTGAGTTATCAGTTTCAGAGCGAGGACGCACCGTCGTAGAAGCTAGACAAAGCTAGGAACAGTGAAATCGTTTCCTGAAGGGGATCACTGAGCCTATATACCTGCCGTTCCTGATCCACACCACTGGAATGTATCGCGCGAAAAACTGATTTTGGTCTCTGTTTACGATTCACGCATGACGTCCGTTCGGAATATAGTGCAACAAAAAGATAATCAACGAGTGAGATGCGATTCCAATAATGCCCGAGCATTTGCCCGAACAGTTATCCGGCAGTTAAACGGCTTTGGGATCCTGAAGATGGTCTCAGAGCCAGGATTGAACATATGCATCGCCTCACTCACGTCACAAGTCGAGGAACGACGTCGAAGGGTTGCCCATCGTCCATTGACGTAAACTTAAACAAGGTGAGGAGGCGGACCATTGAAATATAGAGGACGAGTTCTGCAAAGGCTGCTCCTGGGCAACGCCGTCTGCCGAGGCCGAATACAAAGGACCGCGGATCCGGAGTACTGGCTTGTTTGAAACGCTCTGGAATAAATTTCTCGGGGTTCGGATAGGTTGATTCATCGTGGAGGACGGCCCTGATACCAAGTCAGCATACGAATCAGCTTTCCAGTCGATCCTACACACCAAACGTTGATCAAAATCCAGCTCTTTTGAGGAATTCGATAGTCTTGATACGTGTCTTCTCGCATGTTACTGTGTGGGATCAACGGGACGCTTGGATTGAAGCGTAATAACTCCTTGATAATGCATTCGAGGTATGGGAGAGATTCTCGGTCCTGAAGGTTCGCCAGTCGATCGTCGCCAACTGTCTCCTGTATCTCTCGAAAGGCCTTTTCTTGAACGTCTGGGTGTCGGCTCATCATTGCCACAAAAGTTAAAAGTACAGACACGGTCTGCAATTGTCTCAGTTCGGCGCGAACCTGAAATGAAATCGCTTACAGTCTCAGTTCCCGCTGCGAGTTGAGGTTCAATAGAAACTCTCCAAGGGAAAACGAGACTTGCCAGTAACAAAAGTCCCGGCAGCGTCAATAAGGACGTTTTCGTCCTCGGGGGATATATAATCCACATTTTGCAATGCATACTGCACGAAAGAAAATGGAGCATTCCCTGATGCCTAGCTGTTACTTCAGATAACCTATTGATTTGAGAGAAAGGTAATTCGCTCGCACCACATCAGCTTTCGTTGCAAGGAATGGCTCCGTCATCGACCGTAGGAAGAGCTCTCTGGCCTCGGCCGCCCATCGCTTGAACTCGGCTCCTGGGATCCAACTTGGCAGGTGCAGTACTGGATGCTCGGTTGAATGGAGGGATGGATTCAGAGGGGCAACTTACATGCAGGCCAGAGATCAACCATCCACCGGCCAGGTTGTAAAGCAGCGCTGGTCTGGTCCATAACATCCTTAATGATCCGACAGTATTCAGATGTTGGCTGCCGACCGTAAACGTGGCCAATAACATGTCTCTGGATGTTACTTCGTGGTATTGTCAAACCTATAAGTCCGATGTTGAAAAGACTCACTCTTCGATGAGGGTGAAAAACGCATCTGGCGCCTTGAGTAAAGCCGAACACAGTGAAATCGATTGCATGTCCACATGTTCACCCCAGGTCGACACAATGATGGTGGGGTTGAGTGAGGCATGGAGAACTTTGCGCATTTTTTTATGGCGTTCCCCGTAGTAGACAAATGCAACGCTGTGTTGCTTGCCGAGAAGCTCCGCCATTGGCCAACGCGGCTTACACGCAAAGTTTACTCTGCGATCAACGATTTCTAACGCGGACTCGGCGCTGTTGAGTATGATGACTGTCTTGCCAAAGGTTGACACGGAAAGTACGGGGCCTGAAAGTAGAAACATGAGGATTCATCGCGATTGAAATCATGTCCGAGTACCCAATGTCTTCGCCAATCCTGCGTAGGCCTTCCACGGTTTTTCGCCCAGGGGAAACTTTCCAACGCCTGTTTATCGATGTCAGCACCAAATGCAGATGACAACAAAAAGGGCGGTCTACTTGGAGGTAACAACCGCCTTCCCCTCAATATTGCAAGCGCGATGGCAGAAGCAATGCCGACGAGAACAGCGATATGAATTTTGGAATTCATCGAGGTGGGTACTGGAGGGCGAACCCAGTCTTCAATTGAACCTATGAGCGTTACAGCAATCAATCCGCGTTACTAAGTTAGTAAGTTAGATTGGTTTAACGGCCGTGGACTCAACAGTCGGTTGATCCGCGGTCCGTGGCTCGTTGACTAGAATCAAATCTTTATCTTCTTAGTAAATAAAACTTGAACCCGACAGAAATTACCCAAAATAGGCAAGTTGAACATCCAGGAATGAATCTTGAGCGTCATGTCCGCTGTCTCGTTTCAATTTGTTCTTAATATAGAGTCCATCGAGCGGCAACTGCAACGGGGGTGACCGGTGACCCTTGATGGCCCTGGTCAGAATTTTCGAAGCGTGATGCCACTGACAACTTGCATGTCAGAAGTCATCGCCGCGCTTCCGTCACTCTGTCCTAGCTCTCATGTTCGAATTCCTTCTGGGCACTCCAAACGTTCTAATCGTCCTCTTTCTGCTGCTGGGATTAACTTTTTGGAGATTCTCAACCCCTACTCTACGCTTTCCACCTGGGCCACCATCTTCTTGGTTCATCGGGAACATTTTGAGCCTCCCAACAAAATCAGCATGGATATCACTCACCCAACTGGGTTCCAAGTATGGTGCGTGCAATCTCATACGAAAAAATATCTTCTCACATAAATTTGCAAGGGGATCTCGTGTGCTTTCGTGGCCTTGGGACGACAATACTCGTCTTAAATTCTATGGAAGCTATCAATGATCTCCTCGATCGGAGGGCCAGCATTTATTCACACCGCCCTATTTTCACGTTTCTGGGAGAGATTATGGGTGTCGACCAGGTCAACTTTATGAAAATGAAACTGGTGCTATGCACTTAACAATCATGATACCTAGGGCATACCAATGCTCCAACATGGACCCGAATGGCGTTTGCAACGCAAATTGGCCGCCAGTGGCCTGAATTCTACTGCCGTTCGCAGGTACATACCATTACAAGAAGACCTCGCTGCACTTTTGGCAAAAAAGTTACTGGATTCTCCAGAGCGGTTTTTTTCGCATGTGCGCCTGTGAGTGCAGTCAGAAATCACTTGGGTAAATATTAATGTCGGAGTTTAGAACTGCGGGTCGCATCGTAGTGGGCGTCGCCTACGGTTTTCCTATCAGCGAGATTGACAGTATGGTACGCTCTCCTCCTTACGCTGTCGTCAACGTTCTGAACGTTCCTGACTGAACCATCTTTTCTTTCTTTTGCGACAGTATATCGACCAAGCAGAACAAACAATGGAGCTTGTAGGGAGGGCGACTGTTCCGGGGGCATTTCTCTGTGATTTCTTCCCTATTTGTAGGTATCTGATTACGGCTAGAGCACACAACATTTCTGATCAACGTAGTGAAATATCTTCCCTCTTGGGTCCCTTTTCGCCGACTAGGTGCCTATGGCAATAGGATGGTATCCACGCTGGTTTCAAGCCCGTTCGACCACGTGAAGCGCAATATTGCTCGTTCTTTTTCCCTTGGTGTTGAAATTCTCGAAACCAATGAGCTTCCAGGTCCAGGGAATCGCGTCGCCCTCAATCACGGAGCAACTATTACGCTCCGAGATGTTCGAAAATACAGCTGAACGGGAACACCATATAAAGTGGAGTATGGGGTCGCTGTACGGAGGTAGGAGCGTTAAACTGCGGCCTGTTTCACCGCTGATTCAATCGGAATTTAGCGGGTGCAGAAACGGTGAATAGTTGCCTTGTAATTTGGGAGAAATCTTGATTTGAACTCAGACATACGCCACGACCCTGATATTTATGATGGCAATGGCACTGCATCCCGAGGCACAGCACAAAGCACAAGCCGAGATTGACCGCGTAGTTGGACACAACAAAATACCTCGGATTGACGATGCCTCAAGACTCCCGTATGTCGGCGCACTGATCAAGGAAGTGATGCGATGGCATCCGGTGCTGCCATTGAGTGAGTGTTCTCACCTCGTAATTTCATGTTTTAACCATGTCAGGTATTGCTCGCCGTACCGCGGAGGCAGACCAATACCGCGGCTTCGATGTTCCTCGCGACACTATAATAATCCCCAATGTTTGGGCCATCGCCTTCAAGCCATGCAGCAAATACGATGTGAAATCCTTCATCCCAGAGCGATTCTTGGATGAAGAGGTCAAAGTTGATGACCCCGCCCTGTGGGCGTTCGGCTTCGGGAGACGGTAAAAATTGCATAGAGAGTATCCCGCCGAATACTAATTTCGAACAGGATATGCCCCGGAAAAGCGCTGGCAGAAAACTCCATATTTGCATTAATCTCAAGCATTCTTGCACAATTTGAAATCTCGCCGATCGAGGGTCATTCAATTAATCAAGATTTCGGCAAAAACCTTGTCAGGTACGCTTCCCTTCTTGTACGACTTTGTCCCGGCTTCATTGAACGAGAATAGCTATCCGGAACCCTTTGAGGTTCGCATTGCTGCACGGTCCATGGAAGCTGTGGATTTAATCCAAGCAAGATCGGTGTCCTGTTTTTGTTTGTAATACTATGCTGTGCCTTGCCTACGATTTACGAAAACCTTCAATGATTATGTTTCAACTTCGTGAACAGGCGAGCGTATCCATCTCACGGATGGTGCTGTCCTAAAAGAAAATGGCCAATCGCAAAAAAAAAAAAAAACCGCGAGAACCCATCAACGGCGAAACCCGGACTGCTGATCCGACAAAGCTCGGCCCGCACACCGCCGTGGACCACACTCCATGCGTGCCTCCGCCCGGATAAGTTCTCACACTGGTGTCGGAAGTAGCCGGTACCCATCATCA